>ONZH01001473.1:0-48962 GCA_900303285.1 Rhinella marina | reverse complement strand
TCCAGTCTAGAGATTGTAATACGGGTTAACTCAAACCTAATACTCTGGAGGAAGTAGTGACTAGGACTTTGAATAGCGGCCTTGTTATTGTCTACCATGAAACACACTGGAGGACATTTATAAAGACTGGCGTACCCATATGCCAAGCTTAATCCGCTGTGTGCTGGAGTAAGATGCACCTAATTTATTAAGAGGCTCTCCGTGCACCAGAAACTCAAATTTACGCGAGCCAGGACTTAAAGTAAAGTCTATAGTAAATCCAGCAGGCCATGATAGGCCTCCACCTCCTCCACTAAGAAACCTTTCCCTTTCTCACGTGACGAAAAGCTCAAAAAGGGGCAAAATTATGGTGCACACTACAATAGCTATAAAACACATTAAAGGGGTTTTCCCGTATTAGGAAAATGAAAATACTTACTTTACTTATTACAAAGTATTATAAAAATACTTTACTTATTATAAACATTTCCTAAATAACTTTCATTAGTAGAGATGAGCGAGTACTAAAATGCTCGGGTGCTCGTTATTCGAGACAAATTTTTCCCGATACTCGGGTGCTCGTTTCGAGTAACGAACCCCATTGAAGTCAATGGGAGACTCGAGCATTTTGCGGGGGACCAAAGCTCTTCACAGGGAAGTTTGCCTGAAAACCTGGAAACCTCAGAAAATGATGGAAACACCACGGAAATGGACAGGAAACAGCAGGGGCAGCATGCATGGATGCCTCTGAGGCTGCTTAATCCCACCATTACCCCAAATCCTCAGGCAACAGCCTGGTGGTTACCCTCATGGCAATTGTGCTCACCCAGACCAAGAAAGGCGAGGCAAATACCCATCACATGTTAGGGAAGCACCCAACTAGGTGCAACGAAGGTCCATCACCGCCTGCAGGTGACACCACTGCTCATGCTGGCACTGCAGCTAAAATCAAGTTTAGTATCTATTCTTATCAGTTGCTGTGCCTGCTGGTGGTATAGTGGTGAGCATAGCTGCTTCCCAAGCAGTTGATCTGGGTTCAATTCCTGTCTATTGCAGGAGGCAATTCAGAATCAGTACAATATCTAATACGTCCCCCTACCTGGGAAAATTGTTTGGAGAGAGGGCATGTAGGTGGGGGGGAAGGAGGTTTCGCTGGACGAGCCAGAGGAGTGCCCCCTGGGCTAGTGTGTGTGGTGTGACAACAGCCAGATGGATTTGGGAAAACTGTTGCTTTAACCCGTATGGTATCAATTCTTCTCAGTTAAATACCGTATACGTCCCCTATCGTGGGACCCTATATTTAATGGATTTTTCGAACACGGGAAAACGGAAAAAGAGCTTGCTCTGGCCAGGGGAGTGTCTTTCCCACTGCAGCTAAGGGGACGTGTCCCATGCTCTGCCTATCACAGGTCAGGAGGCAGATAAAAGAAGAACAAAACAAACATGAGTGCAACTTCTGATACGTCCCCTATCCGGCTAAATTGTTTGTAGAGTGGGCCTGTAGGTGGGGGGCAGGCTAGGGCAAGGAGGTTTCGGTGGAAGAGCCAGAGGAGTGCCCCCTGGGCTAGCATGTGTGGTGGTGACAACAGCCGGAATGCATTTGGAAATGCTCTAGCATCAGCCGGTGCAGTATCGATTCTTCTCAGTTTAATATCGTATACGTCCCCTATCTTGGGACCCTATATTTAATGGATATTTCGAACACGGAAAAGGGAAAAAAAGCTTGCTCTGGCCAGGGGAGTGTCTTTCCCACTGCAGCTAAGGGGACGTGTCCATGCTCTGCCTATCACAAGTCAGGAGGCAGATAAAAGAAGAACAAAAACAAACATGAGTACAACTTCGGATACGTCCCCTATCCGGCTAAATTGTTTGTAGAGTGGGCCTGTAGGTGGGGGGTCAGGGCTGGGGCAAGGAGGTTTCGGTGGAAGAGCCAGAGGAGTGCCCCCTGGGCTAGCATGTGTGGTGGTGACAACAGCCGGAATGCATTTGGAAATGCTCTAGCATCAGCCGGTGCAGTATCGATTCTTCTCAGTTTAATACCGTATACGTCCCCTATCTTGGGACCCTATATTTAATGGATATTTCGAACACGGAAAAGGGAAAAAAAGCTTGCTCTGGCCAGGGGAGTGTCTTTCCCACTGCAGCTAAGGGGACGTGTCCATGCTCTGCCTATCACAAGTCAGGAGGCAGATAAAAGAAGAACAAAAACAAACATGAGTACAACTTCGGATACGTCCCCTATCCGGCTAAATTGTTTGTAGAGTGGGCCTGTAGGTGGGGTCAGGCTGGGGAAGGAGGTTTCGGTGGAAGAGCCAGAGGAGTGACCCCTGGGCTAGCGTGTGGTGGTGGTGACAACAGCCGGAATGCATTTGGAAATGCTCTAGCATCAGCCGGTGCAGTATCGATTCTTCTCAGTTTAATACCGTATACGTCCCCTATCTTGGGACCCTATATTTAATGGATATTTCGAACACGGAAAAGGGAAAAAAAGCTTGCTCTGGCCAGGGGAGTGTCTTTCCCACTGCAGCTAAGGGGACGTGTCCATGCTCTGCCTATCACAAGTCAGAAGGCAGATAAAAGAAGAACAAAAACAAACATGAGTACAACTTCGGATACGTCCCCTATCCGGCTAAATTGTTTGTAGAGTGGGCCTGTAGGTGGGGGGGGGAAGGGTGGGGCAAGGAGGTTTCGGTGGAAGAGCCAGAGGAGTGCCCCCTGGGCTAGCGTGTGTGGTGGTGACAACAGCCAGAATGGATTTTTGAAAACTGTTGCATCAAGCGGTACAGTTGTAAATTATGAACTTGATCAAGTGTAGCATGTGTTCTCTGTATTCTTCTCAGTTTAATACCGTATATGGCAGCTATCCGGAAAAATAGTTTGGAGAGAGAGAAAGATAGGAAAAAGACGTCAATTGTTTGGAGAGTGGGCATGGCAGGTGGGGGGGCAGGCTGGGGCAAGGAGGTTTCGGTGGAAGAGCCAGAGGAGTGCCCCCTGGGCTAGCGTGTGTGTTGGTGACAACAGCCGGATGTATTTAGAATGACGACGCAGGACCCCAACTTAAAAATTTAGCATCAACCGGTACAGTCGTAAATTATGAGATTGATTAAGTGTGGCATGACTTTTTAGATGGAGATTGCATGTGGTCACGTACTCCCTGGAACCCCATAGTCACCCCTTCTCTGATGTGCTAGCCCAGAACATTCTCTGCCCCAATTCGCAAGACCTTTTGCTGTTTCCGTGTGCTGACAGTGTGGATTTACCAGTGTTGTCTGAGGAGGTGGTGGACAATGGCGAGACAAAGGTGTCGGGGGGGTGAGGTAGTTGTATGGGAAGCAATTTACAGAGGGGACTCCTTGGGGGGGACTTTCTCATGATGGGACAGATTCAACTTGGGTGGATCAGGCACATTAACAGATGAATTTTTTGGGGGGTTTATTTAACTTTTATTTAGCAAAAATAACCACAGAGATATTTATTCGTTATCTTCTCTGCGCAGTCTGGCGTTGGGGTTCCTCACTTTGATGGCGAGCTGTGCCGCTCTCTCCACAATGGTCTGTAGCTTCTTAGATGGAGACTTTGTCAGCGATTTCAGTACAGAAGGACTTGTTGCTCATCCACAGAACCTCGTCCTCCATGACATTGTGGACAAGGAATTTGCGGGTGGACCAGGAATTTGCGGAACCCTGTGAGCAGCATGTGTTTGGTCTTCTACTTGCTACCGTATCCAATGTTTGGCAATATAGATTCGCAAGTAATATTATTTTCCACACCTATCCCAAAAATAAAAATGCATGCAGTATGCGCAAATAAAACTTGGAACTGGAATTGGAGAGAGGGCCTGTAGGTGGGGGGGCAGGCTGGGGGAAGGAGGTTTCGCTGGAAGAGCCAGAGGAGTGCCCCCTGGGGCTAGCGTGTGTGGTGGTGACAACAGCCGGATGTATTTAGAATGACAACGCAGGACCCCAACTTAAAAATTTAGCATCAACCGGAACAGTCGTAAATTATGAGATTGATCAAGTGTGGCATGACTTTTTAGATGGAGATTTCATGTGGTCACATACTCCCTGGAACCCCATAGTCACCCCTTCTCTGATGTGCTAGCCCAGAACATTCTCTGCCCCAATTCGCAAGACCTTTTGCAGTCTCAGTGTGCTGACAGTGTGGATTTACCAGTGTTGTCTGAGGAGGTGGTGGACAATGGCGAGACACAGGTGTCGGGGGGTGAGGTAGTTGTATGGGAAGCAAGTTACAGTGGGGACTCCTTGGGGGGGACTTTCTCATGATGGGACAGATTCAACTTGGGTGGATCAGGCACATTAACAGATGAATTTTTTGGGGGGTTTATTTGACTTTTATTTAGCAAAAATAACCACAGAGATATTTATTCGTTATCTTCTCTGCGCAGTCTGGCGTTGGGGTTCCTCACTTTGATGGCGAGCTGTGCCGCTCTCTCCACAATGGTCTGTGTGTTCTTAGATGGAGACTTTGTCGGCGATTTCAGTACAGAAGGACTTGTTGCTCATCCAAAGAACCTCGTCCTCCTTGACATTGTGGACAAGGAATTTGCGGGTGGACCAGGAATTTGCGGAACCCTGTGAGCAGCATGTGTTTGGTCTTCTACTTGCTACCGTATCCAATGTTGGGCAATATAGATTCGCAAGTAATATTATTTTTCACACCTATCCCAAAAATAAAAATGTATGCAGTATGCGCAAATAAAACTTGGAACTGGAATTGGAGAGAGGGCCTGTAGGTGGACCTCCGGAAAAATTGTTTGAATAGAGGGCCTGTAGGTGGACCTCTGGAAAAATTGTTGGAATAGAGGGCCTGTAGGTGGACCTCTGGAAAAATTGTTGGAATAGAGGGCCTGTAGGGGGCCCTCCTGAAAAATTGTTTGAAGAGAGGGCCTGTAGGGGGCCCTCCTGAAAAATTGTGCTAAAAGAGTGCCAGTTGGACCTCTAAAAAATGGCATTTTTTGGGTCAGCATTAGGCAAAGACGATATGGAGGAGGAGGAGTAGGAGGAGGAGTAGAGAGGAGGAATCGGATACATAAGTTATTTAAATCTTTAGCTGCTTTCCCCCGGAGGAGATTTGAATTCCGGTGAAATCCAGGCTTTGTTCATTTTAATAAGCGTCAGCCTGTCAGCGCTGTCAGTTGACAGGCGTGTACGCTTATCGGTGATGACGCCACCAGCTGCACTGAATACCCGCTCTGACAGAACGCTAGCGGCAGGGCAGGCCAGCACCTCCAAGGCGTACAGCGCCAGTTCAGGCCACGTGTCCAGCTTTGAAACCCAGTAGTTGTATGGAGCAGAGTGATCGGTCCGGACGTTGGTATGGTCAGCTAGGTACTCCCTCACCATCTTTCTGTACAGCTCCCCCCTACTCTGCCTAGACTGGGGACAGGTGACAGTGTCTTGCTGGGGTGACATAAAACTGGCAAAGGCCTTGGAGAGCGTTCCCCTGCCAGTGCTGGACAAGCTGCCTGCTCGCCTCCTCTCCCCCGCTACTTGGCCCACAGAACCATGCCCTCTGCCGCTAGCGGCGTCAGATGGGAAGAATTGTTTCAGCTTGTGCACCAGGGCCTGTTGATACCTATTCACTCTCATACTCCTTTCCTCTGCAGGGATGAGAGTGGAAAGGTTCTGCTTGTACCGTGGGTCCAGGAGAGTGAACACCCAGTAATCGGTGTTTGAAAAAATTCTTCTAACGCGAGGGTCACGGGATAGGCAGCCTAACATGAAGTCTGCCATGTGCGCCAGAGTCCCAACACGCAAGAATTCCCTCTCCTCACTGACCTGACTCTCCATTTCCTCCTCCTCCTCCAAGTCCTCCTCTTCAGCCCATACACGCTCAAGAGTTAAGGACTGAGCACTGGTACCCTCTACTGTCTCGCCGACATTCTCCTCCTCTTCCTCCTCATCCTCATCCCCCTCCTCCGATACGCGCTGAGAAACAGACCGGAGGGTGCTCTGGCTATCAAGCGACGTATCTTCCTCCACCGTCTCTTGTGACAAGCGCAAAGCATCCGACTTGATGCTGAGCAGTGATTTTTTCAACAGGCAAAGCAGCGGGATGGTGAGGCTGATAATGGCGGCATCGCCGCTGACCATCAGTGTTGACTCCTCAAAGTTGCTCAACACCTGGCAGATATCAGACATCCACGTCCACTCCTCATTGTAGACTTGAGGAATCTGAGAGACCTGACTACCAGTTCTGGTGGAAGATGACATCTGGCAGTCTACAATCGCTCTGCGCTGCTGGTAAACTCTGGATAACATGTTTAATGTGGAATTCCATCTCGTGGGCACGTCGCACAACAGTCGGTGAGCGGGCAGTTGTAGGCGGCGCTGCGCTGCCCTGAGAGTGGCAGCATCTGTGGCTAGACTTGCGGAAATGTGCACAGATGCGGCGCATCCTTGGTGAGCAAATCAGACAGATTGGGGTATGTCTTGAGGAACCGCTGAACTATAAGATTGAACACGTGGGCCAGGCATGGCACATGTGTCAGTCTGCCGAGTTGCAGAGCCGCCACCAGGTTACGCCCGTTGTCACACACAACCATGCCTGGCTTGAGGTTCAGCGGTGCCAGCCACACATCGGTCTGCGCCGTGATGCCCTGTAACAGCTCTTGGGCGGTGTGCCTTTTGTCACCTAAGCTCAGCAGTTTGAGCACCGCCTGCTGGCGCTTACCCACGGCACTGCTGCTGCGCCTAGAGCTACCGACTGAAGGCGCCGTGCCCACGGATGGTAATTCGGTGGAGGAGGAGGGGTCGGAGGAGGAGGAGGAGGCATAGTACGTCTGAGAGACCGTGACCGAGGTAGGCCCCGCAATCCTCGGTGTGGGCAGTACATGAGCGGCCCCAGGGTCATTCTCGGTCCCAGCCTCCACCAAGTTAACCCAATGTGCCGTCAGTGAGATATAGTGTCCCTGCCCGGCAGCACTTGTCCACGTGTCCGTGGTTAGGTGGACCTTCTCAGAAACAGCGTTGGTCAGGGCACGGATGATGTTCTGTGACACGTGCTGGTGTAGGGCTGGGACGGCACATCGGGAAAAATAGTGGCGGCTGGGGATGGAATACCGAGGGGCAGCCACCGATTTCGAAAGGCCTCGGTCTCTACCAGCCTATAGGGTAGCATCTCCAGGCTAAGCAATTTGGAGATGTGGACGTTGAGGGCTTGGGCATGTGGGTGGGTGGAACTGTATTTCCTCTTGCACTCCAGCGTCTGCTGTAAAGACAGCTGAACGCTGCGCTGGGACACGTTGGTGGACGCTGTGGAGGATCGTGGAGGCGAAGGTGTGGTTTTCCGGCGGGAGGCGCTCGTGCCGGGGTCCTGGGCAGGGGGTTGACTAGCAGAGGCAGCGAGTGACGCGGGGGGTTGACTAGCAGAGGCAGCGAGTGACACAGGGGAAGGAGCAGTGGTGTGACCCACAGGAGGTGGTGAACGGCCTTGGTTCCATTGAGTGGGGTGTTTAGCACTCATATGCCTGCGCATGCTGGTGGTGGTTAGGCTAGTAGTGGTGGCACCCCTGCTGATCCTGGTGTGGCACAGGTTGCACACCACAGTCCGTCGGTCATCCTCACTTTCTTTAAAGAACCTCCAGACTTGCGAACATCTAGGCCTCGCCACGGGAGCTTCACTACGTGGAACAGTTGCTGCTGATGCACCAGCTCTGGCCCTGCTTCTCCCTCTAGCCACACCACTGCCTCTTACAACCTGTTCTGGTGCAGCACTCGCCTCCGCCTCAGAAGCACTGTCTTCACTCGGCATATCAACCCAGCTTGGGTCAGTCACCTCATCATCCTCCGATTCCTTAGTCTGCTCCCCCCTCGGAATTCCTCCCCTTACAACAACTTCACCACTGTCTGACAACCGTGTCTCCTCATCGTCCGACACCTCTTTACAAACTTCTTCCACTAACTCAACATTGTCATTATCATCACCCACAGACTGCGACAGTTGGAAAACTTGGGCATCGGGAACGAGGTCAGCAGCAACCTGAGAAGTGGTTTGTGACTCTGGGAAGGGTCCAGAAAACAGTTCCTGAGAGTATGAGGGATCACATTCCAAATTTTCCTGGGAGGGGGCAGACTGGGGGGAAGGAGGTTGAGGTGGAGGAGCCATAGGAGTGCTCCCTTGGGTAACGTGGGTGGACTGCGTGGAAGACTGACTGGTGGACAAATTACTTGAAGCATTGTCCGCAATCCACGAGATCAGCTGTTCGCACTGTTGTGGTTTCAACAGTCCTCTACCACGTGTCCCTGTAAGTTGAGACATGAAGCTAGGGAGTGTAACTCTGCGGCGTTCCACAGCTCCCTCATCAGCAGATACTGTCTCACCCTGCCCAGGACCACGGCCTCTGCCCCCTGCAGTAATTGAATGCCCACGCCCACGCCCTCGCCCTCGACCCTTAGCCCTGGGGTTCAACATTTTTTGTATATAGGTGTATGATAAAAAAAAAAAAAAATTAAGTCCGGTAGAATTAAGTGACGTACAGAAAGTGTCACCAGGACAGTATATACGGATGTGAGCGAATGTTTTGAACTGAGAAACAGAAAGGTTACACGCAGCTGAGTCAAATGGATTTGTATCACTGAGCTAAAACAACTGAAAAAATTATTATTATTTTTTTATATTTTCTTTTTTTGGGAACGTGACGTGCAGGAAATATGGTAGAACTGACTGACACCCTGTTAACGGTGGCTATTTAGTCTGCGACCCAGAGAAATGTCGCACAGAGAGTTTTCTGGATCAAGCGGTAGATGATATTGGTAGCAAATGACTTGGTTGTATTGTGTGACGTACAGAAAGTGTCACCTGGACAGTATATACGGATGGGAGCGAATGTGCTGAACTGTGACACACAGAAAGGTTACACGTAGCTGAGTAAAATGGATTTGTATCACTGAGCTAAAACAACTGAAAAAATATTTTTTTTTTATATTTGTTTTTTTATATTTTTTTTACAATTTTGTTTTTTTGGGAACGTAACTTGCAGGAACTATGGTAGGACTGACTGACACCCTCTTAACGGTGGCTATTTAGTCTGCGACCCAGACAAATGTCACACAGAGAATTTTCTGGATCAAGCGGTAGATGATATTGGTAGCAAATGACTTGGTTGTATTCTGTGACGTACAGAAAGTGTCACCTGGACAGTATATACGGATGGGAGCGAGTGTGCTGAACTGTGACACACAGAAAGGTTACACAAAGCTGAGTAAAATGGATATGTATCACTGAGCTAAAACAACTGAACTAATATTTTTTTTTTTATATTTTGTTTTTTTGGGAACGTGACGTGCAGGAAATATGGTAGAACTGACTGACACCCTGTTAACGGTGGCTATTTAGTCTGTGACCCAGAGAAATGTCGCACAGAGAATTTTCTGACTCAAGCGGTAGATGATATTGGTAGCAAATGACTTGGTTGTATTGTGTGACGTACAGAAAGTGTCACCTGGACAGTATATATGGATTGGAGTGAGTCAGTGCTGAACTGTGACACACAGAATGGTTCCACAGTGCTGTGTGCAATGGATTTGTATCACTGAGATAGAAAAAAAAAAAAAACAGGGTTAGATATGGCGATAGCTGCACTACTAGTGCCAGCCAGCCAAGTGACAAAAAAAAAATAAATAAAATGTCTTGTAGCCCTTAGAAGGGCTGTTGGGTTCTTTGTGGGTGATCCCTGCCTAACAGACAACTAAATGCAGGCCCTAACACTGTCCCTGAAAGGCAGCAGCTCTATCCCTAACGACATCCAGACGGCATCTGAGCCGAGCGCCGCGGCCAGTCGGTAGTATATTTCAGGGTCACCTGATCAGGCCAGCCAACCCCTGCTATCGACATGTAAGGGCCCCACGTGATGCTGGGTGTACTGTAGAGTCTCCTGGCTTGTGATTGGCTGTGTTTTTAGGCGCCAGAAAAGTACGATGCGGAAGTTGCCATTTCCTCGAGTATGGCGAGATACTCGTCCGAGCTGCGAGTACTTACGAGTACCCTAATACTCGAACGAGTACCAAGCTCGGACGAGTATGCTCGCTCATCTCTATTCATTAGTTATAATGACTCATTTTTTCTGGGGAGCAATCATTAAAATAAAAGAAATAAAATGGCTGCCTTCCTATTAGTACACACAAAACCTGTCCTAGTCACACAGGAAGTGCTAAAGAGCTGCCTCATCCTCCTCTCTGCTCTTCTTGTCAGGGATTGTGATCCTGAATACAGCTGATAAGATCTTCTGCTGAATCTCTGCAGTAATGGAGATCATGTGGTGACGTGAAATACATAGAGGATGGACAGGAAAGACTGTGGTAATGGAGAGTACATCCAAATGTTGCTCCTCTCTGTGCTTCATATCTCCTCATGGACACCATTCCTACAGAGATTCAGCTGAAGATCCTATCAGCTGTATTCAAAATCCTAATCTCTGACAAGTAGAGCAGAGGCAGCTCAATTTTGTGAAGTAACTTGTCCTTTTGTGCGAGTAAGGCCTTCTTCACATTTCTGTCTTTCACTGATGTGTGCTGTGCACATTTTCTACAGATAGCACCAGGAGATGGATTGGCCATAGATCCTATAGGGAAATTTCCCGCGGGGTGGGGCAAATTCTAGGAGGGCCATCCAAGCCCTTCTCATGGCCGCCAGCCAGGTTCATATAGTGCACCCCTGAATTCAACTATATCGATGTCCTCAGGACAGTGATACAGGTAAATACTGTGGAGCAGATGGCAGTATATTGTGCTGCACTGTGGCATTTGGTTCAGTTGGGCTGGTATACTGTATTGCTCTACACCAGGGATGGCCAACCTGTTGCTCTTCAGCTGTTGTAAAACTACAACTCGCACCATTCCCTGATCTAGGCTAACTGGGCATGCTGGAAGTTGTAGTTTTGCAACAGCTGGAGAGCCTCAGGTTGGCCATCCCTGCTCTACACTATGGTATTGCAGACCAAACATGCCCTTTGAAGTCTATGGGTTATGGAAAAAATCACTGACACAACACAGATGCCATCTGTGTTTGCTCCGTTTTTCACTGACCACTAATAGGACAAGCTCTGGAAATTAATTTTCAGATGAGCAGTTTCCATGAAATATGAATGACACACAGAGGGCAAGAAACAGACCAAACACAGATTCTTCAAGGACATTTTCGAGGATGAAACATCGACTTATTTCTTCACTGACATCAAACGGTCATGGAATTGTGAATGAGGCCTAACTGCACCATGCTACAGTGGGGTACTGTGCAACGGTCACAGACCACAACCATAATTTGCGCATGCTTACTTGCAAGGCTAGTCTAAAAATGAGTCAAGTGAATAAGTATTTTACGCTGTGTATATTGCTAGATGGGGCAGAGTTAAAAATTACAATATACATATGATGTGTGCCACATTTATTAAATGTTTTAGACACTTCTAGCATCTCGCTTGGCAATGATCATAGCTTAGTAGGAAAGGGGCATGGCTTAAGATTCTATAATGTGACAAAACTTTAAAGAAAAATTTTAAAGCAAAGTAAATCAAACAATAGGCGTTGAAAAGGTAGACAAAAGTGTCTGAAGATGCACCAAGCTTCTGCTACAGTATGATAAATTGTGTGCCTTTATGTCTTTATTTTGTGCCTAAAGCCATATTTTTTTATTTTTTCACATTTTGACATTTTTTGGCTTTATGAGAGCTTCTTTTCTTGTGTATATTTTAAGTCGTATATTTTAATGCCACTATATTGGGATACCTCTAATGTATCTTATAACTAAAAAAAATGGGGTCAACAGTATGAAAAAACAACACTATTTCCCTATTATTTTAGAGGGTTTTTTTTTAACTGTAGATTTTTATTAGAACAAACGTACATATTTTCAGTAGTACAGAAGAGAAAAAAAAACAAAACACAGAATGGTACAGCAAAGCACATGTAATGGCACTCAAAGAGCCACTGAGATGGGGAAGAGTGCAAGAACAGTTTATGCAGCAGTCCTAGTCCCCTAACTATGATCAACGGTTCAATACAAGCACCCAGGACAAAGGACAAGACAACCGACAACACAGAAGGGGGGCAGGTAGGGGAAAGCGAGGGGGGGGCCTCTAGGAGCATGTCAAGTGGGAGTCCCAGGGTAGCCAGGTCACTTGGAATTGCTCCACTGCGTTGTTGAGGGATGCCGTGAGATACTCCAAGGATCTGATGTCGTGAACCCTAACCAGCAACATGGACTTGGTGGGAGGGCTAGTCTGTTTCCAAGACTTGCCAATTAGAGATTTAGCTGCGTTACATACAAAGAGAAACAGCCTGGAGGAGCACTTATTCAATCCTGTGGGTGGTAAGTTGAGAAGGTAAACCCTTGGATCTAGTGGGACGGGGGACCCAAAGAGGGAGTGTGCCACCTCTTTCACCTCCTCCCTAAACGGAGTGATAAAGGGGAATGTCCAAAAGATATAGTACAAGGAACCCACATCGGTCAGGCACCGAGAGAAGACAGATGGGATAGCGGGATTGATAGAATGTAGGAGGGCAGGGGTATGGTACCAGTGCATAAGCAGTTTGTACTGGGTTTCCTCATATGTGGTGGAGATAGAAGACTGGGCTGCCCTGCTCCATATAGTCTGCCAGGCGGTGCGAGAGAGAGAGGCGACCCAAGGGCGGTGGACCATGTATGTATGATGGGGGGGCCTCACCATCTATCACTGTGGATAGGAGGCGATAAATAATAGAAAACATGCCTCTCGTCCCCGTGCCCAAGTGGCACAAATGTTGAAAAGGAGTGGGAAGTGACACCTGGAGTGATCCAAAGGTAGAACTTATATAGTAACGGATCTAGAGGTAGTGGAAGCCCTCTGTCACCGATATATTCAAGTGCTCCTGCAATTGTGCAGTGTTTTGTTTTAACAGAGTAAAATGTGTGCTGAAAATTACCTTAAACTGTGTCAGTTTGATTATTGAGATACCAAATTTATATGGTTGTTGTCATACTTTACAACTTTTTAAAAGTTAGGTGTCATAAATGTAGCTGTGCAAGGGTTTATTTTCTGCAGGGCGATTTGCAGTTTTTATGGATACAATTTTGGGATATAGGATCTTTTCGATCATTTTTTAAAGTATTTATTTATTTTTGGAGCGGGGACGATCAAAAAATCAAAAATGTTGCATTGAATTTTTATTTTTACCACTTTCATCGCATAGGTTACAAGATGGGAAGTGTATAATGTGATTGAAAAATGAATCCAACAAAGGAGACAGTATGGAAAATCACAATACATTACTGGTATCATTTAAAGGGGTTGTCCAGAATAATAATAAAAAAAAATGGCTGCTTCTTTCCAAAGACAACACTACACCTGTACACAGATTGTGTGCAGTATTGAAGCTGTTCCCTATTGATTTCAATGGAGCTGAGCTGCAGTACCAGACATCACCCATGGACAGGGGTGGTGCTGTTTTTGGAAGAAAAAAAAATGTTATCTTAATCCTGGACAAACCCTTTAATACAAGACCCCAGCTTCCATGATAACTACTCATCACCATGTGGTAGCTTTTTCATGGTGCTAATCGGAAGACAGAGTGAGATCAGTTACTATAGTTACTATACTATAGTTACAGTTACTATACCTCTGCATCTGTAGTACCCCAGAACTGGGCTACTACTATTTTGGTCTTTAATTGCTGCATTTTTATGTTTTATATGTAATGTTATGTATTTTGCATGTACTGTATCATTTTATCCAGAAGGGAAGGTAGTGGTTGGCTGTAACAGGGTTAACCACCCTGTTCCACCCCTACTGGTAGAGTGGGCTGGTCTGATTTACAATCAGAAAAGGGAAGTCTAGAGTAGTTATTAAATCTAGGGGAGTGTTAGGAGGAGAGGGGACATGAGAGGTTCTGTCTTGATAGTGGGAGAGTTAGGAAGTAGCTCATAGAGCACAGATTCTCATCAACCTTATCTTTTCTCCTGTGAGGGAAGTTCAGGAACCAAATACCCTTCTCCTGATGGGATGACAGCTAACTACAGCCTGAAGTAAAGGTAAAAGGTAAAAAATAACTGCGCATATTAGCAAGACAGATGAAACTAATGCAAAACCAAACAAGCTTCAGGGTTCACAATCCCCCCTGATCATAAGTGGGTTGTATATATGAAGTAACATAAGGCAAAGAAATAGGTCAAGATCTAATAATAGGTCACAATCTAGTAAGTGTACAACATGGAGCTAATTGCACATAGGACAAGGCAACTCAACATCAGTGTGGGCTGCTAGTGGTAATTCTAATAGACATAGGATCAGTGTCGTGCGTAGGGGGGGTGACCCACATGCCTTTTTTCTTGCTTCCCTCCAAGGACCCCACAGTGAGAGAAATTTGGCATGTTTTCTGGCTTCCCAGCTCACCAACTCTTCCATTAAACAAATCTAGTCTACTTTGTCTTTCCACATGTCAATTGTAGGTGGGTCGGTATCAAGCCATTTTAAGGGGATTAACAATCTAGCAGCCTGTACCAGCAGGCTGCTAGACTGTTAATCCCCTTAAAACTGGACAGATATTCTTAATGAAAACCTAAACAGAGTACTCTGGACCTCAAACCGGGCTGAAGATTCACCTCCCAACAAGACAATATCCCTAAACACACAGCCAAGACAACACAGGAGTGGCTTTGGGACAACTCTGTGAATGTCCTTGCCCTAACTTGAACCCAATCGAACATCTTTGGAAAGATAGAAAATGGGTGTCCACCAATGGTTCCCATTCAACCGGACTGAGCTTGAGAGGATCTGCAGAGAAGAATAGTAGAAAATTCCCAAATCCAGGTTTACAAACCCTGTGGCATCATACCAAAGAAGACTGGAGGCTGTAATTGCTGCTAAAGGTGCTTCAACTAAGTACCGAGTAAAGGATCTGAAACGTAGGGTGTGGCCACACGGTCAGTTTTATGCATGCAGTTTTGGAAGCCAAAAAAAGTTATGATTTCAAAAAAGAGAAGTTGGTTCTGTCCTTTATACTTTCTCTCCTTTTATGATACACTCCTGATTTTGGCTTGCAAAACTGCATGTATAAACCTGACAGGGTGGCTGCACCCTTATGTTAATGCAATATTTTAGTTTTTTACTTTTTAATAAATTAGCAAAGATGTTGAGCATTCTGTTTTCACTTTTTCATTATGGGGTATTGAGTGCAGAATGATAGGGGCTTTTTGTTAGTTTAGCAAAAGGCAGTAACAAAATGTAAAAAAATAAGTAAAAGGGTCTAAGACTTTCCAAATGCACTGCATGTACTAAATGGATTTCAAAATCAAATAAAATGGCGTGTGTGGCGTCATTTAGAAAATGCTAATATAAGGACTAGAGATGAGCGAGCACTAAAATACTCGGGTGCTCGTTATTCGAGTCTAATTTTTCCAGATGCTCGGGTGCTCGTTTCGAATAACGAACCCCATTGAAGTCAATGGGAGACTCGAGCATTTTTTGCAGGGGACCAAAGCTCTGCACAGGGAAGGTTGCGTGAAAACCTGGAAACCCTTAGAAAATGATGGAAACACCACGGAAATGGACAGGAAACAGCAGGGGCAGCATGCATGGATGCCTCTGAGGCTGCCTAATCGTATCATTATGCCAAATTCTGGGCAACGGCCTGGTGGTGACCCTCAAGACAATTGTGCTGACCCAGACCAAGATGGGCAAGGCACATGCCCATCACATGTTAGTAAAGCACCCAACTAGGTGCAACGAAGGTCCATCACCGCCTGCGGGTGACACCACTGCCCATGCTGGCACTGCTGTCCTATCCCCCGCCCCACGACGCAGGCATAAGCCTGACACAGCGTGGTGACAGCTTGGTGACCAAGTTAGATTGAGGTAGCAGGTGAACCACCCAAAAATTTACCCTGACACAGCATGGCGGTGAACCCAGAGTGACCAAGTGAGACTGAGGTAGCAGGTGAAGCACTTAAAATTTTACCCTGACACGGAATGGCGGTGAACGTCAGATGTCGCCTGCATGAGATTAGGGATAGAGCTGCTGTCTGTCAGGGAGAGTGTTAGGGCCTCAATTTAGATTTTGGTTAGGCAGGAATCACCCACAAAGAACCCAACAGCCCTTCTAAGGGCCTACAAGCACCTTTTTTATTGGCTCCTCCTGGCTGCTGCATGAGATTAGGGATAGAGCTGCTGTCTGTCAGGGAGAGTGTTAGGGCCTCAATTTAGATGTTGGTTAGGTAAGAATCACCCACAAAGAACCCAACAGCCCTTCTAAGGGCTACAAGCACCTTTTTTTTTTGGTCTCCTCCTGGCTGCTGCATGAGATTAGGGATAGAGCTGCTGTCTGTCAGGGAGAGTGTTAGGGCCTCAATTTAGATGTTAGTTAGGCAGGAATCACCCACAAAGAACCCAACAGCCCTTCTAAGGGCTACAAGCACCTTTTTTTTTTGGCTCCTCCTGGCTGCTGCATGAGATTAGAGATAGAGCTGCTGTCTGTCAGGGAGAGTGTTAGGGCCTCAATTTAGATGTTGGTTAGACAGGAATCACCCACAAAGAACCCAACAGCCCTTCTAAGGGCTACAAGCACCTTTTTTTTTGGTCTCCTCCTGGCTGCTGGCTGGGACTTGTAGTGCAGCTACCGCCATCTTGGCTGCACACTGTTAGGGCGTGAAATTAGAATCTGGTTAGGCAGGAATCATCCACAAAGAACCCAACGGTCCTTCTAAGGGCTACAACAACCTTTTTTTTGTCCTTCTCTTGGCTGCTGGCTGGGACTTGTAGTGCAGCTACCGCCATCTTGGCTGCACGCTGTGCACAGCGACTGGTGGCAGAAGGGACAGCACGTGGTCCACACAGACCCAAAAGAAATTGCCCAAAGTCCTCTCAGTACTCATTTTTGCTGCTGCTGTACCTTGGCTTGCTGAGATCTGTGGTGCAGTCTAGGGAATATGTTTTTCTCTCAGTTATATATATTACAGTCCAGTGAACAATTATGTCGTGTGCTGTACAGTAGCGTCAGTCTAGGGTATACGTTTTTTCTCTCAGTTATATATCCTACAGTGCAGTACATAATTCTGTCATGTGCTGCACACTAGCCGGAGTCTAGAAAATATACATTTTTTTCTCTCATTCATATATCCTACAGTGCAGTGAAAAATTGTGTGGTGTGCGTTACACTAGCGGCAGTCTAGAGAATACGTTTTTTCTCTCAGATACATTTAATACAGTCCAGTGAAAAATTCTGTGGTGTGTGGTACACTATCCGCAGTCTAGAGAATACGTTTTTGGCCTCAGATATTAATTCGACAGTTTAGTGATTACACAAAATGTTGAACCCAAGGGCTAAGGGTCGAGGACGTGGGCGTCCAAGTGATGTAGGGGGGCAGAGGCCGTGGTCCTGGGCAGGGTGACACAGTACCTACTGATGAGGGAGCAGTGGAACGCCGCAGAGTTTCGCTCCCTAGCTTCATCTCGCAACTTACAAGGTCACGTGGTACACCACTATTGAAACCACAACAGTGCGAACAGGTGATGACGTGGATAGCGGATAATGTGTCCAGTAATTTATCCACCACCCAGTCTTCCACACAGTCCACCCACTTTAGCCAAGGGAGTAGACCTCTGGCTCCTCCAGCTCAACCTCCTTCCCCCCAGCCTGCCCCCCCCATGGAAAATATGGATTCAGATCCGGCATACTCACAGGAAGTCTTTTCAGGACCCTACCCAGAGACACAAACCACTGCTCAACAGCAACCTGAGCAGTTGCTCTGTCCCGATGCCCAAAATTTAGAACTTTCGCAGTCTGTGGGTGATGAGAGTGTGGACTTAGTGCAAGTAGTGCGTCAAGAGGTGTCGGATGGTGATGAGACACGGTTGTCAGACATTTACGTTGTTGTCAGGGCATTAAGTCCCGGGGGGAACAGAGTGAGGAATCAGAGGAAGAGCAGGTGGATGATTAGGTGACTGACCCGAGCTGGGTTGGTAAGCCTAGTCAAGACAGTGCTTCTGAGGGGGAGGCAAGAGCAGCACCAGAACAGGTTGGAAGAGGCAGTGGGGTGGCCAGAGGGAGAAGCAGGGCCAGAGCAAGTAGATCAGCAACTGTTTCACGGAGTGAAGCTCGCAAGTCTGGAGAAAGTGAGGATGACCGACGGACCGTGGTGTGCAACTTGTGCCACACCAGGATCAGCAGGGGAGGCATCACTACCAGCCTAACCATTACCAGCATGCGCAGGAACACAACTCAATGGAACCAAGGCCGTTCACCTCCTGAGGATCACACCATTGCTCCTTCCCCTGTGTCACATGCTGGCTTTGCGAGTCAACCCCCCGCCCAGGACCCCGGCACGAGCGCCTCCCGTCCTACAACCACCCCTTCACCTCCACGATCCTCCACACCCTACACCAATGTGTCCCAGCGCAGCGTTCAGCTGTCTTTGCATCAGACATTGGAGCGCAAACGCGAATACAATTCCACCCACCCACATGCACAAGCCCTAAACGTCCACATTTTCAAACTGCTGACCCTGGAGATGCTGCGCTATAGACTGGTATAGATTGAGGCTTTCCGCAACCTGATGGCGGTGGCTGTCCCTCGGTACTTTGGTCCCCAGCCGCCACTATTTTTCACGATGTGCCGTCCCAGCCCTACACCAGCACGTGTCAGAGAACATCATCCGTGCCCTGACCAACGCGGTTACTGAGAAGGTCCACCTAACCACGGACACGTGGACAAGTGCTGGCGGGCAGGGACACTATATCTCCCTGACGGCACATTGGGTTAACTTGGTGGAGGCTGGGACCGAGTCTGACCCTGGGGCCGCTCATGTAATGCCCACACCGAGGATTGCGGGGCCTACCTCGGTCACGGTTTCTCAGACTTATTATGCCTCTTCCTCCAACCCTCCTCCTCCTCCTCCTACTCTCAAATACAATCTGTGAGCACGGCGCCTTCAGTCGGTAGCTCTAGGCGCAGCAGCACTGCCGTGGATAAGCGCCAACAGGCGGTGCTGAAACTGCTGAGCTTAGGTGACAAGAGGCACACCGCCCAAGAGCTGTTACAGGGCATCACGGCGCAGACCGATCTTTGGCTGGCGCCGCTGAAACTCAAACCAGGCATGGTTGTGTGTGACAACGGGCGTAACCTGGTGGCGGCTCTGCAACTCGGCAGACTCACACATGTGCCATTATACACCAATACTATTTCCCAAAGTAACAACAACCCATATAAACACTGCATATAAAACCTGCCTGGCCCACGTGTTCAATCTTGTGGTTCAGCGGTTCCTCAAGACCTACCCCAATATGTCTGATTTGCTCACCAAGGTGCGACGCATCTGTGCGCATTTCCGCAAGTCAACCACAGATGCTGCCACTCTCAGGGCAGTGCAACGGCGCTTACAACTGACAGCTCACCGACTGTTGTGCGACGTGCCCACACAATGGAATTCCACATTACACATGTTAGCCAGGGTTTACCAGCAGCGCAGAGCGATTGTAGACTGCCAGATGACAACTTCCACGAGAACTGGTAGTCAGGTTAGTCAGCTTCCTCAAGTCTACAATGAGGAGTGGACGTGGATGTCTGATATCTGTCAGGTGTTAAGCCACTTTGAGGAGTCAACACAGATGGTCAGCGGCGATGCCGCCATTATCAGCGTCACCATCCCGCTGCTTTGTCTGCTGAAAAACTCACTGCTCAGCATGAAGTCAGAGGCTTTGCGCTTGTCACAGGAGATGGGGGAAGAAGATACGTTGCTTGATAGCCAGACCACCCTCAGGTCTGTTTCTCAGCGCGTATTGGAGGAGGATGAGGAGGAAGAGGAGGAAGAGAAGGAGACTGTTGGCGAGACTGAAGAGGGTACCTATGCTCATTCCTTCTTATCTGTTGAGCGTGTATGGGCTGAAGAGGAGGAGTTGGAGGAGGAGGAAATGGAGAGTCAGCCTATTGAGGAAAGGGAATTCTTGCGTGTTGGGACTCTTGCGCACATGGCTGACTTCATGTTAGGCTGCCTTTCCCGTGACCCTCGCATTTTTGCCAACACCGATTACTGGGTGTTCACCCTCCTGGACCCCCGGTACAAGCAGAACTTTTCCACTCTCATTCCTGTAGAGGAGAGGAGTATGAGAGTGAATCAATATCAACAGGCCCTGGTGCACAAGCTGAAACTATCCTTCCCATCTGACACCGCTAGCGGCAGAGGACGTAGTTCTGTGGGCCAACTAGCGGGGGAGAGGAGGGGAGCAGGCAGCTTGTCAAGCACTGGCAGGGGAACACTCTCCAAGGCCTTTGCCAGTTTTATGGCACCCCAGCAAGACTATGTCACCCGTCCCCCAGTAGGGGGGGAGCTGTTCAGAAAGATGGTGAGGGAGTACCTAGCTGACCATACCAACGTCCTGCGTGATCACTCTGCTCCATACAACTACTGGGTTGCAAAGCTGGACACGACAACTGGCGCTGTACGCCTTGGAGGTGCTGGCCTGCCCTGCCGCTAGCGTGTTGTCAGAGCGGGTCTTCAGTGCAGCTGGTGGCATCATCACTGATAAGCGTACATGCCTGTCAACTGACAGGCTGACGATTATTGAAATGAATAAAGCCTGGATTTCACCAGAATGCAAATCTCCACTGGGGGAAAGCAGCTCAACATGAAGATTCTTTATGTATCCTCTCCTCTCCTCCTCCTCCTCCTCTTCGCACACAAACGCTGAGCCAACAGGCAATGTTTCTGAGGGCCAACTGGCGCTCTTTACAAACAATGTTTACGGAGGGCCACCTACAGGCCCTCTCTCCAATAAATTTTTAGGAGCGTCAACTACAGACACTCAAAAACAATTTTACAGGAGGGTCAACTACAGACACTCCAAAACAAATTTTACAGGAGGGTCAACTACAGACACTCCAAAACAAATTTTTGGGAGGCTCACCTACAGCTATTTGACTGCAATCTCAGTCTGACCAAGGCATTGGTGGTGTCACCGCCATGCTGTATCAGTGTAAAATTTTATGTGCTTCACCTGCTACCTGAGTGTAACTCGGTCACTCTGGGTTCACCGCCATGCTGTATCAGTGTAAAATTTTATGTGCTTCACCTGCTACCTGAGTGTAACTTGGTCACTCTGGGTTCACCGCCATGCTGTGTCAGTGTAAAATTTTATGTGCTTCACCTGCTACCTGAGTGTAACTCGGTCACTCTGGGTTCACCGCCATGCTGTATCAGTGTAAAATTTTATGTGCTTCACCTGCTACCTGAGTGTAACTTGGTCACTCTGGGTTCACCGCCATGCTGTGTCAGTGTAAAATGTTATGTGCTTCACCTGCTACCTGAGTGTAACTTGGTTACTCTGGGTTCACCGCCATGCTGTATCAGTGTAAAATGTTATGTGCTTCTCCTGCTACCTCAACTAACTTGGTCACTTGTTGGTGTCAACACTAGAGTGCGGCTACTATACCGCACACAACAGAATTGTTCACTGCACTGTAGTATACATAACTGAGAGAAAAAAAGAAATTTTTAGACTGCGGCTAATTTACCGCAAACCACTCCATTTTTCACTGGACTGTGGTACATATAACTGAGAAAATACGTATTTTATAGACTGACGCTGCTGTACAGCAAACTACAGAACTGTTCACTGGACTATTGTATATATAAATGAGAAAAAAACGTAGTCTTTAAATGGCGGCTATTTTACCGCAAACCACTACATTTTTCACTGGACCGTAGTACATATAACTGAGAAAAATGTATTTTATAGACTGACGCTGCTGTACAGCACACTACAGAATTGTTCACTGGACTGTTGTATATATAAATGAGAAAAAAACGTAGTCTTTAAATGGCGGCTATTTCACCGCAAACCACTTTATTTTTCACTGGACTATAATACATATAACTGAGAAAATACGTATTTTATAGACTGACGCTGCTGTACAGCACACTACAGAATTGTTCACTGTACTGTAGTGTATAGAAATGACAGAAAAACGTATTCCCTAGACTGACGCTACTGTACAGTACACTACATAATTGTTCACTGGACTGTAGTGTATAGAAATGAGAGAAAAACGTATTCCCTAGACTGACGCTACTGTACAGTACACTACATAATTGTTCACTGGACTGTAGTGTATAGAAATGAGAGAAAAATGTATTCTCTAGACTGACGCTACTGTACAGTACACTACATAATTGTTCACTGGACTGTAGTGTATAGAAATGAGAGAAAAACGTATTCCCTAGACTGACGCTACTGTACAGTACACTACATAATTGTTCACTGGACTGTAGTGTATAGAAATGAGAGAAAAAAGGTATTCCCTAGACTGATGCTAGTGTACAGTACACTACATAATTGTTCACTGGACTGTAGTGTATAGAAATGACAGAAAAACGTATTCCCTAGACTGACGCTACTGTACATTACACTGCATAATTGTTCACTGGACTGTAGTGTATAGAATTGAGAGAAAAACGTATTCCCTAGACTGACGCTACTGTACAGTACACTACATAATTGTTCACTGGACTGTAGTGTATAGAAATGAGAGAAAAACGTATTCCCTAGACTGACGCTACTGTACAGTACACTACATAATTGTTCACTGGACTGTAGTGTATAGAAATGAGAGAAAAACATATTCCCTAGACTGACGCTACTGTACAGTACACTACATAATTGTTCACTGGACTGTAGTGTATAGAAATGACAGATAAACGTATTCCCTAGACTGACGCTACTGTACAGTACACTACATAATTGTTCACTGGACTGTAATGTATAGAAATGACAGAAAAACGTATTCCCTAGACTGACGCTACTATACAGTACACTACATAATTGTTCACTGGACTGTAGTGTATAGAATTGAGAGCAAAACTTATTCCCTAG
Source organism: Rhinella marina (assembly GCA_900303285.1). Lineage (NCBI taxonomy): Eukaryota > Metazoa > Chordata > Amphibia > Anura > Bufonidae > Rhinella > Rhinella marina. The sequence continues at coordinate 26,128 of ONZH01001473.1, read as the reverse complement.
ACTGACGCTACTGTACAGTACACTACATAATTGTTCACTGGACTGTAGTGTATAGAAATGAGAGAAAAACATATTCCCTAGACTGACGCTACTGTACAGTACACTACATAATTGTTCACTGGACTGTAGTGTATAGAAATGAGAGAAAAACGTATTCCCTAGACTGACGCTACTGTACAGTACACTACATAATTGTTCACTGGACTGTAGTGTATAGAAATGAGCGAAAAACGTATTTCCTAGACTGACGCTACTGTACAGTACACTACATAATTGTTCACTGGACTGTAGTGTATAGAAACGAGAGAAAAACGTATTCCCTAGACTGCACTACAGATCTCAGCAAGCCAAGGTACAGCAGCAGCAAAAATGAGTATTTTGGGCAATTTATTTTGGATCTGTGTGGACCACGTGCTGTCCCTTCTGCCACCAGTCACTGTGTACAGTGTGCAGCCAAGATGGAAAGGTGCTTGTAGCGCTTAGAAGGGCTGTTGGGTTCTTTGTGGGTGATTCCTGCCTAACCAACATCTAAATTCAGGCCCTAACACTCTCCCTGACAGACAGCAGCTCTATCCCTAATCTCATGCAGACGGCTTATGACGCGAGCAGCGCGGGACCAGATTCTTATATTCCCAGGTCATCTGATCTGGCCAGCCAATCCCTGCTATCGACTTGTAGGGGCCCCACGTGATGCTAGGAGGTACCAAAGACTCTCCTGCATGTTAATTGGCTGAAAAAAGGTGCCTCACATGCAGGAAGAGGAAGTTGCCATTTCCTCGAGGATCGCGATATGCTCGTCCGAGTAGCGAGCATATGCGAATACCCTAATGCTCGAACGAGCATCAAGCTCGGACGAGCATGTTCGCTCATCTCTAATAAGGACTCTAACGACAGTGGCAGATTTTAAGGCTCACTTGAGTGGCTTTGGTAGAGTTGATGCTGTTTATTAACTTTTACAGCAGTTTCAGTATTTACCTACTGTATGTGGTTAAAAATGCATCACTACATTTTAGTTTTGAATTTTTGCCTCAAGCTTTTAGTATTCAGATTGGCTTTTAGCATCCAGATTGAAGCTGGAGTTTTGTTTTTTTGTTTTTTTTCTTCTTGCACAGGTTCTGACCCTGTCCTTTCTCCAGCTTTTATCTTGTTTGTTTGATAAATTCAGTAGCCGCCCCTGGCCTCCATCCATGTCTGTCTTACAAATGAGTCCTCTGCTGTGCGCATCTTAAAAACAAATAGCATCCAGACAGCGAGAAGTGTCAGAGTATGAGGCTGTCTATGAACCGTATAGTTTTTATATGGACAGAAAATGTTTTTTCTCTCCAATCTATAATATGCTGTAGCATAGATACATTTGGTTGTACAGATAAAAATAGATATCACAGTGTGTGATTTCATCCCCAAGCATTGCAGGAAAACATAATTACAAGTAGCACTGATTCCCCAAGTAGTCAGAGGCTGGTGTACAGTCATGGCCAAAAGTTTTGAGAATGATACAAATATTAATTTTTACAAAGTCTACTGCTTCAGTTTTTATAATGGCAATTTGCATATACTCCAGAATGTTATAAAGAGTGATCAGCTTAACAGCAATTACTTGCAAAGTCAATATTTGCCTAGAAAATGAACTTTATCCCCCAAAACACATTTCAACATCATTGCAGCCCTGCCTTAAAAGGACCAGCTAACATCGTTTCAGTGATTGCTCCATTAACACAGATGTGGGTGTTGATGAGGACAGGGCTGGAGATCAATCTGTCATGATTAAGTAAGAATGACACCACTGGACACTTTAAAAGGAGGGTGGTGCTTGGCATCATTGTTTCTCTTCTGTTAACCATGGTTATCTCTAAAGAAACACGTGCAGTCATCATTGCACTGCACAAAAATGGCCTAACAGGGAAGAGTATCGCAGCTAGAAAGATTGCACCTCAGTCAACAATCTATCGCATCATCTAGAACTTCAAGGAGAGAGGTTCCATTGTTGCCAAAAAGGCTCCAGGGCGCCCAAGAAAGACCAGCAAGTGCCAGGACCGTCTCTTAAAAGTGTTTCAGCTGCGGGATCGGGCTACCAGCAGTGCAGAGCTTGCTCAGGAATGGCAGTAGGCAGGTGTGAGTGCATCTGCACGCACTATGAGGCGGAGACTCTTGGAGCAAGGCCTGGTCTCAAGGAGGGCAGCAAAGAAGCCACTTCTCTCCAGAAAAAACATCAAGGACAGACTGATATTCTGCAAAAGGTACAGGGAGTGGACTGCTGAGGACTGGGGTAAAGTCATTTTCTCTGATGAATCCCCTTTTCGATTGTTTGGGACATCTGGAAAACAGCTTATTTGGAGAAGACGAGGTGAGCGCTACCACCAGTCTTGTCTCATGCCAACTGTAAAGCATCCTGAAACCATTCATGTGTGGGGTTGCTTCTCAGCCAAGGGAATCTGCTCTCTCACAGTCTTGCCTAAAAACACAGCCATGAATAAAGAATGGTACCAGAATGTCCTCCGAGAGCAACTTCTCCCAACCATCCAAGAGCAGTTTGGCGATCAACAATGCCTTTTCCAGCATGATGGAGCACCTGGCCATAAAGCAAAGGTGATAACTAAATGGCTCAGGGAACAAAACATAGAGATTTTGGGTCCATGGCCTGGAAACTCCCCAGATCTTAATCCCATTGAGAACTTGTGGTCAATCATCAAGAGACAGGTGGACAAACAAAAACCTACAAATTCTGACAAAATGCAAGCATTGATTGTGCAAGAATGGACTGCTATCAGTCAGGATTTGGTCCAGAAGTTGATTGAGAGCATGCCAGGGAGAATTGCAGAGGTCCTGAAGAAGAAGGGTCAACACTGCCAATATTGACTTGCTGCATTAACTCATTCTAACTGTCAATATAAGCTTTTGTTACTCATAATATGATTGCAATTATATTTCTGTATGTGATAAAAACACACATAAAAACCAGAGGGCAGCAGATCATGTGAAAATATAATATTTGTGTCATTCTCAAAACTTTTGGCCATGACTGTATGCAGGGGGCAGCATTCATTGGGTATACTAGAAACTGCAAAAAATGATGTCTGTAAATAAATTGTACAGTGTCCTGAAATACACTGCAAAGCATTGAAAGTGTTAATATCACTTTATTTCATGTATTATATACATGTACTAGAAATCCCATAAGGTTGTATGGGGAGCGGGAGGTCCCATGAGGCTAGTCAGGGCTCGCTCCACCCATCCTCTCTAGGAGGAAGATTCTGGAGTTAATAGCTGATTGCTGATGAGTGAAGACCTCAGAGCTGCAAGGCAGCTCCTGTAGGGAGATTCTGGTCCTCAGAAGGGAAAGATCTATACAAGGTTTAGCTGACAGAAATGGATTGCAGACTTTGGCAAAGAAGGATAATCTGTGCCAATCTAGCTACAGCCTCTTCTGCATGTGGTGGAAACTACAAGCTGCCCACCATAATGAAAGGACAGGAGGGCCCCATGTTCAGAGACTGTATTCTTCTGAGGATACTGTGGATATCATATACTAATATATCTGATAATAAAGAAAGTGCATCTCTTTAAACCGGGAAAAGGAGAGATTGACCAGTTTCATTGAGAGAGAGATAAAAGAATCAACTTTAAAGACTGTATTTCATGTGAATAGTGCCTGTGTGCATCACTTGCTGACCAGCTACAGTAAAGTACTTTGGATTTGTTATACCAACACCTGTCTCATCATTATACCACACTACATTTTCACCGCAAGGTGCTGGTGTCATGACAACCGAAACCCTGCCTCACACTGTAAACCAGTCACATTAAGGGCACCTCAGCCATACCTCCCAACTTTTTGAACGGTCAAAGTGGGACACTTATGGTTCATTGTGTGAAAGATCCATTTTTCCTGCCCATTTATACACTTCAATAGTTTTTCTATTTTCTAATAGCACAAAAATAATCTGAATATAGAAATTTCTAAAGTCCCAACTGGATCAAATAATGAAATAATATACAAAATGGGCTCAAATATACAGAGAGGAGCCAGACAAACACTTTCTGGGTCAATAATGTGAATGTAATGACGCTAATCTGTACCTCAGATGAAAAAGAGGGACATTTAAGGAGCAAAGAGGGACAGAGGGACTTGGGTCAAAGATAGGGACTGTCCCTCCAAAAGAGGGACACTTGGGAGGTCTGCTTCATCTGCAATCAGGAAGGAGAACCCCAGAACCAGAGTCTGTCCTGAAGGGAAGAACTGGTGTGCCCTTCTCGCCACTGCATGCCGGCCCAGGGAGCTTCAGAAAACTATGAGTACAACTACTGAACTCATCCGGTCACCCACACCCTTGTGCACTCGTGCGGCCTGGTAGCTGCACTTGCGTTTCTGAAAATATATAAGGATAAACTTTAACCCCAAGTGCTAATTTGATAGAACTCTATTTCAGAAGGAAATGTTGTATCCCACATACATACAGACCATGGACATTTCAGTAAAGTATGTATGTGGTTATCCTCCCATTCATTAAACACCACACAACCACCAAAACAATAACAAACAAGACAATCAATACTATGCTAAATTAGGGTGCCACTCTTAATTGACCCATTAGAGGCATACAACCATTGAGGCACAAAGACCTCCCTGCAGAAACAGAAGCAGAACTGCCACCAGACTCTACTCTTGCTAAAGCAGAGTCCACTTTCCTCACTTATGTTATACCTGCTAAGGCTTATTAGGTCCTGCTTCTTTTTAACTGGCACCATATACAGCTACTGCCCATCTTATTATTCTCTATGGCTTCCTGAGTCAACCATATGAACCCGCTATATGGCTAGCATTCCTTCACTAATGTGCAGTCCACTGTATAACCTGTGATATGCAGGCAGTGACTGCCAGACCAAAAGAGTCAACATTATCCCTGATGAGTGAATTTCATGAAATTCTATTCAGAGTTGATAAGTCCAAATAAATTTAACCTGCATCAAAAATGCTCTTGAAGGGGTTTTCTGGTTTATATCAGCCGACAGCATCCTTTAAAATAATCATTTATGAAGGAAGCTATATAAATAAAAAAAAAAAAAAAACTGTCTTAGAAAATGATAAATGAGATGGGCATGGAAGGAGAAGAGGTTGCAGATTTTGCCGAAAATAACCTTTGCGACAAAATCTGCGCCAAATATACATCAAAAAGGGCATATATTTGGTAATAAATGACTCCCTAAATTTTTAGAATCCACTCCCTGTTTAGTGTGGTGTATTACATGGTTCTTGTGTAAAGCACATACATTACTATCCATGATGAAGGAGAGCCAAGAGACTCCTAGGAAATGTTGTTTGATCTATAAATCAAAGAGACACTCTGTAATATACTGCTGAGGGCAAAAGCTGCTCACAGATCCATCATCCTGAATGTGACCATATTTCCATAAACGGTTCCAGTTAACCCTCTTCAGGCTGACAATGAAGTGTGAAAAATACACAAAATGCGTTAATATTCATTTTTCATAACATAAAAAGGTCAAGGCTGCATTTAGAGGTCATGCTTCCCTAGGCACTGATGTCGAATAGACCACCTTTAAAGGGACGTTTACACTTTCCAATTGCCACCATGATTCGCTGGTATCTGTACAAGTGCAATAATAAAGTGGTCAGTGTAAACAAAAGATCAATGAAAAAAACTATTGTTTATCATTGAACGTCAGTGGTGATGCTGTAAGAATAATTATTGCTGGCACAATTAATAAAAATAACAGCCTGGTCCCGGTGTGTTCCCCAGGGCTCATTTGCTCTATTGGGAAGTGCAGTGAACACTACAGTATCATGCACTGGAATCTATATACTGTACATATCTTATCCCTACCCCCAAATAATAATAATAATAATAATAATAATAATAATAATAATAATAATAATAATAATAATAATAATAATAATAATAATAATAATAATATATTTAGTGACTATATATTACCAACATACAGAGACTAAATAATACTGCCATACTAAATAATAGCCCAATATCATGACTGGATAACAAACACCATCAGGTGATTGGATAATAGCCCCATACCATGACTGAATAACACTACTAGAGATGAAGTTTTGGAAAATTCTACAAAAATTAGATTTTACCAAAAAATTTGCCTCGTGACAAATTACTTCGCCACAAAGCAGTTTTTTTTTTTGTAAGTAGCAGGTGCAATCACAGGGAGCTGCGATAGTGCCACTTCTCAACATTGTACCCCTCAGATGCTGCGTTCATACATGATCTGAGTGACATCTGAGTGTAAAAATCAGTGTAAAACGCACAGGATGGTAAGTATGATTTTTGTTGTTTTTTACACTATTTTAGGTTAAATCGTTTTGCTACCTCGAAGTAGGAGGAAATTCTGCTTTGCAGTGAATCAAATTTATTCTGAAATTCGGATCGAATTCCACTTCATTGAATTCGATTCGCTCAACTCTAAACACCACCATAGAGTGATTGAATAATACTACCATACAATGACTAGATAACATCTCCATACAGTGACTGGTTAACACCATCATACAGTGACTTTATAACAGTACTATGCAGTGAGTCAATAACACCGTCATACAGTGACGGAATAACACAGCCATACAGTCATTGGATAACACACATAGAAATACAAAGATATATGGATATATAGTTGCACAACATGTAATAAGCAATAGGAGTAAAAGTAAATCTGGATATATGTGGCGCTATGCCGACTAAAGATAAAAAAGGAAGTCCTTAGTTACACATATTTGCAAATGCGTGATTATGCCCACTCACCAAACTTCACGGTAACTTCCTGTGGAGTGGGTCCCTACACTCATCTATGCCTCTGTTCAGACTAAATCCAAGTCTCCATTATTCAGGGCGTGTGGAACCAGCTAAATAGGAATCCTATCAGGAAGTCCTGGGTGAATGGGCGTCGCTAGGTCCAAAAGGGTTTGCGGGGCCCATTATATATAACAATAGAAAATTTGGACCAGCGATAAATATATATATATTTTCATAAGTGCATATCCATAAAGCAAAATTATAGAAATACAAAGATATATGGATATATAGTTGCACAACATGTAATAAGCAATAGGAGTAAAAGTAAATCTGGATATATGTGGCGCTATGCCGACTAAAGATAAAAAAGGAAGTCCTTAGTTACACATATTTGCAAATGCGTGATTATGCCCACTCACCAAACTTCACGGTAACTTCCTGTGGAGTGGGTCCCTACACTCATCTATGCCTCTGTTCAGACTAAATCCAAGTCTCCATTATTCAGGGCGTGTGGAACCAGCTAAATAGGAATCCTATCAGGAAGTCCTGGGTGAATGGGCGTCGCTAGGTCCAAAAGGGTTTGCGGGGCCCATTATATATAACAATAGAAAATTCGGACCAGCGATAAATATATATATATTTTCATAAGTGCAAATCCATAAAGCAAAATTATAGAAATACAAAGATATATGGATATATAGTTGCACAACATGTAATAAGCAATAGGAGTAAAAGTAAATCTGGATATATGTGGCGCTATGCCGACTAAAGATAAAAAAGGAAGTCCTTAGTTACACATATTTGCAAATGCGTGATTATGCCCACTCACCAAACTTCACGGTAACTTCCTGTGGAGTGGGTCCCTACACTCATCTATGCCTCTGTTCAGACTAAATCCAAGTCAGACTAAATCCAATGGGCCCCGCAAACCCTTTTGGACCTAGCGACGCCCATTCACCCAGGACTTCCTGATAGGATTCCTATTTAGCTGGTTCCACACGCCCTGAATAATGGAGACTTGGATTTAGTCTGAACAGAGGCATAGATGAGTGTAGGGACCCACTCCACAGGAAGTTACCGTGAAGTTTGGTGAGTGGGCATAATCACGCATTTGCAAATATGTGTAACTAAGGACTTCCTTTTTTATCTTTAGTCGGCATAGCGCCACATATATCCAGATTTACTTTTACTCCTATTGCTTATTACATGTTGTGCAACTATATATCTATATATCTTTGTATTTCTATAATTTTGCTTTATGGATATGCACTTATGAAAATATATATATATTTATCGCTGGTCCGAATTTTCTATTGTTATATATAATGGGCCCCACAAACCCTTTTGGACCTAGCGACGCCCATTCACCCAGGACTTCCTGATAGGATTCCTATTTAGCTGGTTCCACACGCCCTGAATAATGGAGACTTGGATTTAGTCTGAACAGAGCATAGATGAGTGTAGGGACCCACTCCACAGGAAGTTACCGTGAAGTTTGGTGAGTGGGCATAATCACGCATTTGCAAATATGTGTAACTAAGGACTTCCTTTTTTATCTTTAGTCGGCATAGCGCCACATATATCCAGATTTACTTTTACTCCTATTGCTTATTACATGTTGTGCAACTATATATCCATATATCTTTGTATTTCTATAATTTTGCTTTATGGATATGCACTTATGAAAATATATATATATTTATCGCTGGTCCGAATTTTCTATTGTTATATATAATGGGCCCCGCAAACCCTTTTGGACCTAGCGACGCCCATTCACCCAGGACTTCCTGATAGGATTCCTATTTAGCTGGTTCCACACGCCCTGAATAATGGAGACTTGGATTTAGTCTGAACAGAGGCATAGATGAGTGTAGGGACCCACTCCACAGGAAGTTACCGTGAAGTTTGGTGAGTGGGCATAATCACGCATTTGCAAATATGTGTAACTAAGGACTTCCTTTTTTATCTTTAGTCGGCATAGCGCCACATATATCCAGATTTACTTTTACTCCTATTGCTTATTACATGTTGTGCAACTATATATCCATATATCTTTGTATTTCTATAATTTTGCTTTATGGATATGCACTTATGAAAATATATATATATTTATCGCTGGTCCAAATTTTCTATTGTTATATATAATGGGCCCCGCAAACCCTTTTGGACCTAGCGACGCCCATTCACCCAGGACTTCCTGATAGGATTCCTATTTAGCTGGTTCCACACGCCCTGAATAATGGAGACTTGGATTTAGTCTGAACAGAGGCATAGATGAGTGTAGGGACCCACTCCACAGGAAGTTACCGTGAAGTTTGGTGAGTGGGCATAATCACGCATTTGCAAATATGTGTAACTAAGGACTTCCTTTTTTATCTTTAGTCGGCATAGCGCCACATATATCCAGATTTACTTTTACTCCTATTGCTTATTACATGTTGTGCAACTATATATCCATATATCTTTGTATTTCTATAATTTTGCTTTATGGATATGCACTTATGAAAATATATATATATATTTATCGCTGGTCCGAATTTTCTATTGTTATATTGGATAACACACAGTGACTAGATAATGCTGCCATACAGTGACTGGATAACAACTCCAAACTGTAACTGGATAACAGAGTATAAGGGGGCACAGTACACTGATTGACTAGGGGCACAATACAGTATATAAGGCAGCACAGTATAGGGTACAAGGGGGCACAGCACCAGTAGCGAACATACCATCTGTGCAGTTGGTTCAGCTGCACAGGGGCCCAGCGTGGGAGGGAGCACATTCTTGAATACTAGTGAGTGCTTCCATTATGGATACAGTTGTTATAATATAGCCAACAAACAGTTGCCTGAATCAGTTGCGTAAGGCCAATGGCGGCAGACCACGCCATGGCTATGGGGCCCGTGAGGTTGGGGGGCCCGGCAGGGATGAATGTCCCCACCCCCTCACTTTCTAGTGTTACTTATTACAAGCTGAAACAGCAGCAGAGGAAGCTAACATCATCCTCTCTGATGTTCCCTCCTCCCCTGCCCCTCCTCCTGTAGGCGCACTCACCCCTGCAGTCCAGGAAAAGATCATGCTGTGGGCTCGAGGACCTTCCAGACGTCATCCGCCCATGTGACCAGTGGGGGAGGAGCCAGAGGAGCAGAGAGCTGTGATGCTGCAGGGAGAGGAGCCAGGCTGGAGTTTGGTAAAGCCTAGCTGTGTGTGTGTCTGTCTGTCCCTGTGTGTCTGTCCCCCTGTGTGTGTCTGTCTGTCCCCCTGTGTGTGTCTGTCCTGTCCTCTGTGTGTGTCCCTGTGTGTCTGTCTGTCCCCTGTGTGTCCCTGTGTGTCTGTCTGTCCCCCTGTGTGTGTCTGTCTGTCCCTCTGTGTGTGTCACTGTGTGTTCTGTCTGTCCCTCTGTGTGTGTCCCTGTGTGTCTGTCTGTCCCCCTGTGTGTGTCCCTGTGTGTCTGTCTGTCCCCTGTGTGTGTCTGTTTGTCCCTCTGTGTGTGTCCCTGTGTGTCTGTCTGTCCCCCTGTGTGTGTCGCCTGTGTGTCTGTCTGTCCCCCTGTGTGTGTCTGTCTGTCCCTCTGTGTGTGTCCCTATGTGTCTGTCTGTCCCCCTGTGTGTGTCCCTGTGTGTCTGTCCCCTGTGTGTGTCCCTGTGTCTTTCTGTCCCCCTGTGTGTTGTCTGTTGTCCCTCTGTGTTGTCCCTGGTGTCCTGTCTTCCCTGTGTGTCTGTCTGTCCCTGTGTGTCTGTCCCCATGTGTGTGTCCCTGTGTGTCCTGTCTGTCCCCTGTGTGTGTGTCCCTGTGTGTCCAATGTGTGTGTCTGTCTGTCCCTGTGTGTGCCTGTGTGTCTGTCTATCCCCTGTGTGTGTCCCTGTGTGTCTGTCTGTCCCTCTGTGGTGTGTCCCTGTGTGTCTGTCTGTCCCCTGTGTGTGTCCTATTGTTGATCTGTCCCCTGTGTGTGTCCCTGTGTGTCTGTCTGTCCCCCTGTGTGTGTCCCTGTGTGTCTTTCTGTCCCCCTGTGTGTGTCTGTCTGTCCCTGTGTTTGTCCCTGTGTGTCTGTCTGTCCCTGTGTGTCTGTCCCCTGTGTGTGTCCCTGTGTGTCTGTTTGTCCCCCTGTGTGTGTCTGTCTGTCCCCCTGTGTGGTGTCCCTGTGTGTCTTTCTGTCCCCTGTGTGTGTCTGTCTGTCCCTCTGTGTTTGTCCCTGTGTGTCTGTCTGTCCCTGTGTGTCTGTCCCCCTGTGTGTGTCCCTGTGTGTCTGTCTGTCCCCCTGTTGTGTGTCTGTCTGTCCCTCTGTGTGTGTCCCTGTGTGTCTGTCTTTCCCCCTGTGTGTGTCTGTCTGTCCCTGTGTGTCTGTCCCCCTGTGTGGGTCACTGTGTGTCTGTACCTGTGTGTGTGTGTGTCTGTCCCTCTGTGCGTGTGTGTGTATGTGTCTGTCTGTCCATGTGTCTGTCTCTGTCACTGTGTGTGTTCCTGGGCGTTACAACAAAGACTTGCTCATTGTTTGCTCGTACCAGACTTTCTCAAATATGTTAATGATAATCATCTTAATTTAGGCTAATGGGTATGAGTTTTGATACAGAGATACATTTCTTGGATCTATCTTTGACTGGGGATGCTATTGGTCATTTTATTTAGACATCCATCCATAGAAAGCCACAGTCTGATAATACTATCCTGGACGCCAAGTCCAATCACCCTATTCACATGTGTGTATGTGTCTGTCGCCCTATGTGTCTGTCTGTGCCTCTGTATGTGTGTCTGTCTGTCCGTGTGTCTGTCCCTGTGTGTGTGTCCCTGTGTGTGTGTCCCTATCCGTCCCTACGTGTGTCCCTATCCCTGTGTGTCCCTGTCTCTGTGTGTGCCTGTCCCTTTGTGCCCCTGTCCCTGTGTGTGTCCCTCTGTGTGTGTGTCTGTCCCCTGTGTGTGTCTGTCCCTCTGTGTATCTGCCCCTGTGTCCCTGTGTCTGTCACCATCACCATTCCACAAAAAAGAAAAAAAGGGAGGTTAATATTAGCAAATATCTCAGAATTAACCAAGATATCCGATAACAGATAAGAGGCGCCAATGGAGGGGAGAAAAAGATGTACGAGAACTAGGGTTAAACTACATGTAATATAGATGGTAGGAGAGGCTACACATGTAGTCCTAGTGTGGGAAGAGATCCACACACTCCTGGATAAATATAAAGTTTAATACGGTGTGGAACACCATATAAGGAAAAAAAGAACCAAAGAATAGGCGCCAATCATAAATAAGGCTAACAGTACGGTGAAACCCAATAATACAAGTACATAGGTGGTTGGATAGAGAGTAGCACATTAAAAAGTAAAAAACATAATAATTGGAATAACATACCAAAAATAAAAACAATGAGCCAAGTGGAGACCTGGGATAAAATATATTGGTAAGGTAGCAGGAAATTACACTCACTTCACCAGGGGGGATGTCTCGCAGATAAAACTCAAGACACCTTGAGACAGAGCCCCCCCCAAATCCAGGTTCACTCCAAGAGTTCATAGGATCAAACGGCAGCACTTGTGGCTTCTCATAAAATCCCTTCATTATTCAACCATGGATGGCTTAGCAAAACATATTCTCAACGTGTTTCGGGGGAAATCTTAAAACACCCCCTTCATCAGGAGAAATATATAATAAGTATAATGATAAACACTATCACTGGCCTGGGCGCGGCTAAGCTCCATTCATGTGAACAGAGCTTAGCCCTGCTCAGGCCAGTGATACTAGTCGTGACGTCACTGGGCCTGCTGTAAACACAGAGAAGGCCGTGGCACTCCTGCTGCGCTGCTGCCTTCTCAAACAGCTGATCGGCGGGGGCCCCGGGTGTCGGACCCCCGCCGATCAGATGCTGATGATCTATCCAGAGGATAGATCATCGGTTTTTAAAAACTGCAGAACCCCTTTAAAGTTACTCCTCTTGAATGGGTACCCAATTCCTACCAGACACTCTGTCGTAAGGAGATGTTCTGGATCTTCCAGCTCAACACATTGGCCCCTTTTAGTCTAAACAAAGCCCTTGAGTATACCAGCTACTGATGATTTAATCTCTTAGGTTGTTACTCTGTCCTTTATCAATAATATGTGATACATTGACTATAGTATGTGCTATATACATTGATCTAATATTTTTATTTTTTTATTATTAATAGTAATATAATTTTTATATATATTTATATAATACCAATAATGTAAATTGTCCAACAATATATATATATTTTAGCCATTTTATTATATATATATATATATATATTCTTATAGCCATTTTGTACTATACATATCAATCCATTATTTATTTGTTTTTCTAGGATTTTTTATACTTATATTTATATTTATGTTTATCTCTTTACTGGTTTTGTATGACACAACTGCGGGCGTTTCTTCTCTTCGCCTTATCATTAGCGATACATTTTGTCCCATGGCGCCTTATTTCAATGGTTGTGCGTTCCACATTTGAAACGCACCATTTCCCTCTTCACCAGAATTCCACTTTGGAACGCATTGTATCTTCCTCATACCATTGGTTTTGTGCCCTATACATTAGAGTACGCCACCCTATCTATATATTATTAAGTTTATAAGTTTATTAAGTATATAACTATTAGGGATGAGCGAACTTTTGAAAAGTTCGGTTCGGTTCGCTTCGGCAAACTTTACTGAAGTTCGGATTCGTACGAACCGAACCTAAAACGAACCTTGCTATAATGGCTGAATAATTGCTTCTACAATAATGGGAGTCAGATAGGGTATAGTTTCGTTTACTTGCAGTTGCTATTACATTGAAAAAAGTGGGAAAAATCCAAGTGACTTCAACAACGGCGACGCAAAATATACGCATATTTGAGAATTTACACTAATGCGTACGCTAATGCGAACATTCCCGCACAAATAACGAACATACAGTGTAGCGTTGTTAAAGGTACACTACTTAACTGAATATGTACGCATTAGCGTACGCATACACTGCGTCTGCGATCATTCCTACTCAAGTAACGAACATACAGTCTAGCGTTGTCAAAGGTATGCTACTTAACTGAATATGTACGCATTAGTGTACATTCTCAATAAATATGCGTATATTTTGCGTCGCCGTTATTTTAACCAGATTCGTCACGAACTTTCTGAAAATTCGGTTCGATGACGAACCGAACTTTTGGGAAAGTTCGTAACGAATCTGGTTCGTTACGGTTCGGTTCGTTCATCCCTAATAACTATATAAGTTTTGAAATGGCCCGTTGTTTAATAAGAGTATTCCAGTGATTTAAGCATTCTTCTGATAAATTATGACGAAGCTACTAAGGTGCGTTCCAGCTTGGAACGCAAACCGGAAATCCGTATACATCATTTCTGGTCCCTGCGTGACACACTGAGCAGCGCTACCTGGGACTCACAATTATGTTTTTAATGTTAGTGCATATATAATTATTCTATTTTATTTTATGGCAATAATCTATGTAGTTATATCCTGGACAAATTATGACAAAGTCCTAAGTGGTTCGAGTTATGTGCGTTCCGGCTTAGAACACAAACCGGATATCCTCTTACATCACTTCCGGTTTCCTGCGTGACACGCTGAGCAGCACCACTCTGGACCTACAGCTATGTGTGTATATATACATGTGTGTAAGTGTGTTTATCATTATACTTATTATATATTTCTCCTGATGATGTTTTACGATTTCCCCCGAAACGCATTGAGAATATGTTTTGCTAAGCCATCCATGGTTGAATAATGAAGGGATTTTATGAGAAGTCACAAGTGCTGCCGTTTGATCCTATGAACCCTTGGAGTGAACCTGGATTTGGGGGGGCTCTGTCTCAAGGTGTCTTGAGTTTTATCTGCGAGACATCCCCCCTGGTGAAGTGAGTGTAATTTCCTGCTACCTTACCAATATATTTTATTCCAGGTCTCCACTTGGCTCATTGTTTTTATTTTTGGTACGTTATTCCAATTATTATGTTTTTTACTTTTTAATGTGCTACTCTCTATCCAACCACCTATGTACTTGTATTATTGGGTTTCACCGTACTGTTAGCCTTATTTATGATTGGCGCCTATTCTTTGGTCCTTTTTTTCCTTATATGGTTTTCCACACTGTATTAAACTTTATATTTACAGTCACCATTCCCACAGTGTTCCTATGTCTTGACGCAGCTGCATCAGGAAGCTCTGTGCAGCGCGAGAAGAAGAAGATGGAAGAGGAGGCAGCGCCACCAGCATGAAGTACCGTGGAAGAGGCACAGGGAGGCACACTAAGGACGCAGGTAACACTACCACATGATCTACACTAGTGTTATCTGTGGTTTTTACATAGGACCGCAGGTAACACTAATACATATTCCTGTGTGAATATATATATTTTTATATATATATACACACACACACAATATACGGTTACAATAATTGTACTTTATATTTGGGTGGGGGCCCAGTTCTAAGATTCGTTATGGGGCCCCTTGATTTCTATGTACGCCCCTGGCCTGGACCCTGCAAAGGAATGGGATGTGACAAAAATGATGCTGTAGCCGGCACAAGTAGCAGCAGAAGAAAGGGTGGTTGGTAGCAGCCGCAGCAACTGGTCAGAGCTGCCACTGTTATCCAGTTTTTTTTTTTCGTTGCCATATTCTGACCCCTATAACTTTTTGGCAGTTATGTGTACAAAACTTTTTTTTACTCTTTTTTATAGTTCCCATAGGGAACTATAACAAGCAATCATTAGATTGCTATTCTAATAGACTCCAATGCATTAGCATTGGAGTCTATGAGAAATGTACTAGTTTCCTATGGAGCCTGCTACAGACAGGGGATCCATAGAAAACTCTATGCAGCTGCCTCCTGTCATTCTTTATGCTCTGGCTCCTCCGATTGCCGCTGGAGCATACTCAGAAGCGCGTGCCTCCAGGTTGCCGTGGTTAGGATTGACCATAGCATCTGAAGTGTTAGATGTCCTCGACCGGCATTATTGTATGAAACAGCAGGCACCTCGCGGCTATGGTGCTCGCTCTGCTCAGGAGTGGGTGCCATCTTTAAAGACCTGGTTGGGAAGGGGTTAAAGGGGTCATCCTGGAACAATATTAATGACCTATCCAGAGGATTAGTTATCAGTATCAGATAAGTGTTGATTTGGCACCCAGGACCCCCACGAATCATCTGTTAGAAAAGGCTGGGCGCTTTGTGAGTGCTGTGACCTCTTAGGCCATGTGACGCCACCCTACATTGGTCACATGACCTAGTGAAGAGAAAGGGGCTGAACTGCAATACCAAGCACAGCCACTATACAATGTATGGCACTGTGCTTTGTGAGCTGCTGGGAGTCTGCCACTCTCATCAGAGCCCCGGTGAGTGCCGCAGATGCCTAAAACAGCTGATCCGAGGGGTGCTGGGACTCGGATACTGCTGATGTGATAATGATGGCCTATTCATTTCCTGGATAACCCATTTAATGTTTAAAGTAGTAATCTGGAGAAAGAGTAAGGTAATATATAGCAAGGGGTTAAACTGGATACATCATAAATTTCTCATACAGTAGGTGAGGGTCCTTGAGATGAGACCCTCCCGGGAGAATGAGATGCCAAGCAAAATGCAGTGGCATTAATAGAAAGAGCAGCACACATGACTTCTCTCCCCTTAATCACTCCTGCTTTATCTTACATTTCTCTCACTCCACCCGGCTCTCTCCCCATCTTATTTTCCTAATGAGCACATTGTGTTTCAGTATGTCCTTGTGCCTTAATCTTAGATGCTGAGCTCTCTGCGGTTTCAGAATATTAATACGTTGGTCTGGATTCATATTCAGTTCCCTGCTTTATTTTGAGGAAAGGAGGATTATGCTTACCAGGTGCACCCAAATATACGTAGCTGAGAATTGGAAAAAGTAGCCAATTTGCCAAGTTTGCAATTGTTTGCCAATATTATGATTTGACTCACCTACTTTGAATAAATTGATCCACCTAACTGTAAATTGCAAACTTGGCAAGTCAATTCATGTCTCTGATAAAATAAAGAGTTCATGCTGTAAAAGCAAGCAATATATCCTTAAAGAGGACCTGTCACCATGTCGGTTCACATCACCGCTATGAATTCCCTTTTTGCTTTCTGTTATAACATGGTTATAACGGAAAATACCGGAATTCGTAAGACGGAATTCAAAACGGAAACCTTTAGAATCATTCCATTTTGATCTTCATAATATAAGTCTATGGGTAAGCATAATAGATCTGTCTGGCTTCCTGTTGACAGGACTTTCTTTTCTGGCCTGGATAACAGAATCCAGACATATCTTTTCTGGAGCATCCCTTCTTAGGATTCTATGTTGGGCTTTTCCTCTGTTATTCCTGCTAGAAGTTTATGAATAAAGGTACAACTGGGTGTTTGTTACCAGTTTGGGGTGTGTCTTCCTGACACTGTCCAATCATTGCTGCCAATAGCATACCATACATGCAAATATCGGAACCTACAACTATAGTATTACATTTAGAAAACTCTCCTTTTATTATAGATTCCAATCTACTTTGAACACATGCTTTCATATTTTTTTTCCAAACTTTTGATCTCACGATAATACTGAACTTTAGAAGCAATCTTTCAAATTCAAAGATTTCACAAACCGACTGTTTTAAGGACCAGTTCAATGTTGAAGTGACATTGAGGGGCTTAGATAATAGAAACCATCCATAAATGACCACACTTTAGAGACTAAACCCCTAAAATTATTCAAAACTGATTTTAGAAACTCTGATTAAGCCTTTAATTAAAATAAATGTAAAAAAAATGTTCTTGGAGCATATTTTCCATTTAAATCATTTTTTCCTGTAACACAGCAAGGGTTAACAGCCAAACAAACCTCAATATTTATTTCCCTCATTTTGAAGTTTACAGAAACAACCCATAAATGGTCATAAACTGTTTGGGCACACGGCAGGGCTCAGAAGGGAAGGAGCACCATAGTGTTTTTGGAGTTCAGATTTTGCTGTAAGGGTTTTTGGGTATTATGTCACAAATGAAAAGACCCCGACAGTGGCGTAGCTATAGGGGTCACAGTTTCCATAGAGCCCCTCCTTGCCAGCAGAGCTGTGAGTGTAGGGATGGGAGATTAATCAAATTAAGCCCCACCCCTTATGTGTCACTAAGCCCCGCCACATCACTAACCCCTCCTGCCAACTGCATCACTAAAGCCGCTGGCCCTAATCTATTTTCCCTCTGTCCTTCCAGTGCTGCTGTTCTACTCTTCCCCAAAGGTCAGGCTGGATTTACAGATTAGCTGTAAAATGGACAAGAATAGGACATGTTCTATCTTTTTTGCAGAGATGCGAAAAGGACATACGGACACGGTATGCTGTCCACATTTTTTGCGGACTCATTGAAATGAATCGGTCCGTATCCTATCCACAAAAAATGTGGATTGGAAGCAGACCAAAAATACGGTCGTGTGATTGAGGCCTACTATTTATACCAAATGGTAAATAGTATGAAAAATGCAAAAAAAAAAAAAAAAAAGACAGTAACAGAATTTCAGTTTTTTTTTAAAAAAATGTTAAAGGAGTTGCGCAGCCTCAGGATAGATCATCAATATGTGATTGTCCGGAGTCTGACACCTGGGACCCCTGCAGATCAGCTGTTCATCTTGAGAATGCAGTAATTACAAGTACTTACTCTGTTATACTATGCAACCACTATAAGGGAGACAACACGTAGTGTAAGGAAGGGTAAGCAGCAGGATTGCTGCTGAGGATTAGTCATTAATATATCAGGCTGCACAACCCCATTAATTAATTGATTTAGAATAAAATACAGCTGGTCCTATCCCCAAATGTGGTCGCATTCTGGTGAAAAAATAAGTTTTAATAAATGCAAATGAGCCTCTAGGAGCAATGGAGGTGTTACTGTTACTCCTAGAGGCTCCCTTCTCCTTGCTGCTGCACCCCCTGCCCTTTTAGGTTAGGGCTACACGCCGACAGTTGTCGCGCGACACCCGTCGCAGCCAGGATCCCTGAGTAGCGGGGATCCCATAGAGATGAATGGGATCGCCGCGGCAGTCGCAAGAAATCCAACACGGTTGTAGCCCTAGCCTTATTGATAGGGCCAGGCATTGTGAACGTCATCGTGCCTGGCCCTGATTTCTCATAAAGTCTCGCACTGCGTGGTTCAGTAAGTGACGCAGGCGCAATACAGAAGAAAACTTCCGGCAAGCCTTTTCCCCATACTATACTGTACATGCATGACATTGCCTTGCCTTATAAAGCTGTAGTAGATGAGAAATGCTTTCATTCTGAAGCTCTACATGTCATTTTACCTGCACCAGTGATATGAAGGTAACATAAAAAAGTTATTTGTTGTTTTCAAATACACTGATCACATGTAATATATTTTACCTATCTAAATAGAGATATCACACAAAGTAAAAAGAAACTGACATTAACCAGACCATTTTGGCTCCAGTAGGTGGTGATCAATTTTTTCATGAGTAAAAGCAGATTTGCCTTTGTTAAGGCTTATTTTATAAACCAAACAGACTGTTATAAAAATAAATTATGTATTATCTAATATGAAAAAGCTTTGAATGGAAGGCAGAAAATAATCTAGCAACTATTCCTTTGTTGATATGAGGCCTTTATATCTTGCACCAAAGAAACTTTTCTGCATATCTGTAAATTGAGATTATTACTGCATTCGTTTTATGTGCATTTCCTTTCTTCTTCTTGTCCATTTTTATTCTGGAGAATTTACTTTGTTTTCCAAGCACAAAATTGTAGTTTCTGATTTGTTCTTTGTTTGCAAAGTTATTTAAAGCCATCATTAGCCTGGCACAGATAAAGAAAAAGCAGCTGATCTACAGAAATCCGAAGTGCTTGGAGTGACACTGACATATGTATTTTTTATATAAGAAACATTCTAGCTTTCTCTGTATCAGTCAGAACCTAATCTCACGCACATGAGACCGAAAGCTACCAGTGAATGGGGCTTTGATGTTCTGGGTTATTGTCCACTATGACAGTTTAGGCATATAATCAGGGGCTTTTAATAAAAATATGCCATTGTTATAAATGCAAAATAGTCTTTTCAGAGGGAAAGTGGAATTGTTGCCAACTGTTCTTAGTTTCCTGAGACCGTCCAAACATCGAACCAGTAAATACCAATTTTCATGGTCTAATTATAATGTGTGGGATTAGAAATATATTATATAAAAGAACAATTGTACGACTGCATGTAGTTTACATTCATTGTCCCTTACAATCCATTTCATTACATTACTGTATTGTGAAGAAAAAGCAATTATAATATTTTTAATGAACAGCCTATTGGTGTCCTAATGCATCACTCCCCAACCAGTGGCTCTGAAAACACATGTAGTACTTGAGGCCCCTACATGTAGCTCCCAGCTGTTAGTCATACTATAGATCATAGAATGACAATGCTTAAACCAAATCATTGGCAGATAATGCTATGGTAAAATCATACATTTAATAGATTTTTCCATTTTGATATTGTGTGTGGATGGCAGCTAACAAAAGGATAAGGACCTCTGTCCTCCAAACTCTGCAACTTCATTGTCCTGTGTAACTGAAGAAGGGGCTGGTCCCCAAAGCATGTTTTATTTATGGACTTTTAATTGCTATCCTGAATAAAGATACTTTTTACTGGATCCAGGGAGGGTGCAATTGTTTTTTTTTTACTTTTTTTATTCTTTAAAACAAGTCAAGGATATTGGCACATGTCTTCTGATAAAAGGCATCAATGATAAATTGCTGGTGTTCACTTTCTTCTTTAGTCTTGACTATTCAATTTGACTCAGGAAGGGATAGCCATGCTCAAAGGCTGCTGTAGCACAGTACATGTCACTCTTAGTTGATATACATGACATGCTGATTCACTGCTAAGGGATAATGCTATAGGTCACACTTTAAAAGTAGTTGTAGTTAACAGACAGCTGTTAGTTACACTTGCCGGAGAGTGGGCTGGTCCCATGATCCCCTGGATAATTGGCTGTGGGTCTGCTACTGACCAGGGTGTGACCCAAGGGAAGCTAAAGGTGCACCCCTCCATTCAGTGCCCACATGCCCCAGGAAAGCATTGGAAGCCAAAAATAACCACCTTGAGTGTTACAGCCAACCTCTTTGTGTCAGCCACCAATCTCATCCTCTCTACTCGTGGTCCAGTGTACATCAGATAAACAGATGTATGACCATGGAGTATTATTGTACTATAGGGCACTGTGTCTGGCACATTTGTGTGAGCATTTCTGTAGCAGTAACTAATTTAGGAACTTATATGTCATTTAATTGTTGTAGAAACACAGAGGCACAGTTTTAAGCTAATTATTTTGTAGGTACAATGGTTTAAGATTAGAGATGAGCGAGCACTAAAATGCTCGGGTGCTCGTTATTCGAGTCGAACTTTTCCCGATGCTCGGGTGCTCGTTTCGAATAACGAACCCCATTGAAGTCAATGGGAGACTCGAGCATTTTTGCAGGGGACCAAGGCTCTGCCTAGGGAAGGCTGGGTGAAAACCTGGAAACCTCAGAAAATTATGGAAACACCACGGAAATGGACAGGAAACAGCAGGGGCAGCATGCATGGATGCCTCTGAGGCTGCCTAATCCCACCATTACCCCAAATTCTCAGGCAACAGCCTGGTGGTTACCCTCATGGCAATTGTGCTCACCCAGACCAAGAAAGGCGAGGCAAATACCCATCACATGTTAGGGAAGCACCAAAATAGGTGCAACGAAGGTCCATCACCGCCTGCAGGTGACACCACTGCTCATGCTGGCACTGCAGCTGACATCAAGTTTAGTATCTGTTCTTATCAGTTGCTGTGGCTGTTGGTGGTAAAGTGGTGAGCATAGCTGCTTCCCAAGCAGTTAACCCGGGTTCGATTCCCATCTATCGCAGGATGCAATTAAAAGAAGAACCAAAAAAAATCAGTACAATATCTAATACGTCCCCTACCCAGGTAAATTGTTTAGAGAGAGGGCCTGTAGGTGGGGGGGATGGAGGTTTCGCTGGAAGAGCCAG
The DNA here is from genome assembly GCA_900303285.1 of Rhinella marina. Taxonomy (NCBI): domain Eukaryota; kingdom Metazoa; phylum Chordata; class Amphibia; order Anura; family Bufonidae; genus Rhinella; species Rhinella marina. Next base: position 4,330 of record ONZH01001473.1, on the reverse strand, counting down.
AGGAGTGCCCCCTGGGCTAGCGTGTGTGGTGGTGACAACATCCAGAATGGATTTTGAAAAACTGTTGCATCAACCGGTATGGTATCGATTCTTCTCAGTTTAATACCGTATACGTCCCCTATCTTGGGACCTTATAGTTCATGGATTTTTCCACCACGGAAAACGGAAAAAGAGCTTGCTCTGGCCAGGGGAGTATCTTTCCCACTGCAGCTAAGGGGACGTGTCCATGCTCTGCCTATCACAGGTCAGGAGGCAATTAAAAGAAGAAAAACAAAAAACATCAGTACAATATCTAATACGTCCCCTATCCGGGTAAATAGTTTGGAGAGAGGGCCTGTAGGTGGGGGGAAGGAGGTTTCGCTGGAAGAGCCAGAGGAGTGCCCCCTGGGCTAGCGTGTGTGGTGGTGATAACAGCCGGATGTATTTAGAATGACGACGCAGGACCCCAACTTAAAAATTTAGCATCAACCGGTACAGTCATAAATTATGAGATTGATCAAGTGTGGTATGTAAACTACTCAGTTTAAAACCGTATATGGCAGCTATCCGGAAAAATGGTTTGGAGAGAGAGAAAGATAGGACAAAGAGGTAAATTGTTTGGAGAGAGGGCCTGTAGGTGGGGGGGCAGGCTGGGGGGAAGGAGGTTGAGCTGGAAAAGCCAGAGGAGTGCCCCCTGGGCTAGCGTGTGTGGTGGTGACAACAGCCGGATGGAGTTAGAATGACGACACAGGACCCCAACTTAAAAATTTAGCATCAACCGGTAAAGTCGTAAATTATGAGATTGATCAAGTGTGGCATGACTTTTTAGATGGAAATTGCATGTGGTCACGTACTCCCTGGAACCCCATAGTCACCCCTTCTCTGATGTGCTAGCCCACAACATTCTCTGCCCCAATTCGCAAGACCTTTTGCTGTTTCCGTGTGCTGACAGTGTGGATTTACCAGTGTTGTCTGAGGAGGTGGTGGACATTGGCGAGACACAGGTGTCGGGGGGTGAGGTAGTTGTATGGGAAGCAAGTTACAGTGGGGACTCCTTGGGGGGACTTTCGCATGATGGGACAGATTCAACTTGGGTGGATCAGGCACAGGAACAGATCAATTTTTTTTTGTGTTTATTTAACTTTTATTTAGCACAAATAACTACAGAGATATTTATTTATCTTCTCTGCGCAGTGTGGCGTTGGGGTTTGTCACTTTGATGGCGAGCTGTGCCGCTCTCTCCACAATGGTCTTTAGGTTCTTAGATGGAGACGTTGTCGGCGATTTCAGTACAGAAGGACTTGTTGCTCATCAACAGAACCTTGACCTCCTTGACATTGTGGACCAGGAATTTGCGGGTGGACCAGGAATTTGCGGAACCCTGTGGGCAGCATGTGTTTGGTCTTCTACTTGCTACCGTATCCAATGTTGGGCAATATAGATACGCAAGTAATATTATTTTTCACACCTATCCCAAAAATAAAAATGTATGCAGTTTGCGCAAATAAAACTGGAAACTGGAACTGGAGAGAGGGCCTGTAGGTGGGGGGGGGGGCAGGCTGGGGGGAAGGAGGTTGAGCTGGAAGAGCCAGGGGAGAGCCCCCTGGGCTAGCGTGTGTGGTGGTGATAACATCCGGATGAAGTTAGAATGACGACACAGGACCCCAACTTAAAAATTTAGCATCAACCGGTACAATTGTCAATTATGAGCTCGATCAAGTGTGGCATGACTTTTAAATGGGTATTGCATGTGGTCACGTACTCCCTGGAACCCCATAGTCACCCCTTCCCTGATGTGCTAGCCCAGAACATTCTCTGCCCCAATTCGCAAGACCTTTTGCTGTTTCCGTGTGCTGACAGTGTGGATTTACCAGTGTTGTCTGAGGAGGTGGTGGACAATGGCGAGACACAGGTGTCGGGGGGTGAGGTAGTTGTATGGGAAGCAAGTTACAGTGGGGACTCCTTGGGGGGACTTTCTCATGATGGGACAGATTCAACTTGGGTGGATCAGGCACAGGAACAGATCAATTTTTTTTGGTGTTTATTAAACTTTTATTTAGCAAAAATAACCACAGAGCAGTGGCGTAGCTACCGGGGGGGCAGGGGGGGCGACGGCTCCGGGCCCAGTGACTCAAGGGGGCCCATAAAAATAAAAAATCTTACTTACCTGTTCTGCGCTGCGGCTGCCCTCCGGTCCGCGCTCTGCTCTCTTCCCTGGCGGCGCGCACTATGACCTGACGCTGCACGCAGCGTCAGGTCATAGTGTGCACGGGCCAGGGAAGAGAGCGGAGTGTGGACTGGAGGGCAGCCGCAGCGCAGAACAGGTAAGAGAGGTTTTTTATTTTTATCTTATGTGGCTGGGTGGGCTGATCTGAGGTCTGATGAGGGCACAATACGCTGATCTGAGGTCTGATGGGGGCACAATATGCAGATCTGAGGTTTGATGGGGCACAATACGCTGATCTGAGGTCTGATGAGGGCACATTAAGCTGATCTGAGGTCTGATGGGGGCACAATACGATGATCTGAGGTCTGATGGGGGCACAATATGCAGATCTGAGGTTTGATGGGGCACAATACGCTGATCTGAGGTCTGATGGGGGCACAATACGCTGATCTGAGGTCTGATGGGGGGCACAATAGGCTGATCTGAGGTTTGATGGGGCACAATAGGCTGATCTGAGGTCTGATGGGGGCACAATAGGCTGATCTGAGGTCTGATGGGGGCACAATATGCAGATCTGAGGTTTGATGGGGCACAATACGCTGATCTGAGGTCTGATGGGGGCACATTAAGCTGATCTGAGGTCTGATGGGGGCACAATACGCTGATCTGAGGTCTGATGGGGGGCACAATAGGCTGATCTGAGGTTTGATGGGGCACAATAGGCTGATCTGAGGTCTGATGGGGGCACAATACGCTGATCTGAGGTCTGATGGGGGCACAATATGCAGATCTGAGGTTTGATGGGGCACAATATGCTGATCTGAGGACTGATGGAGGCACAATACGCTGATCTGAGGTCTGATGGGGGCACAGTACGCTGATCTGAGGTCTGATGGGGGCACAGTACGCTGATCTGAGGTCTGATGGGGGCACAGTACGCTGATCTGAGGTCTGATGGGGGCACAGTACGCTGATCTGAGGTCTGATGGGGGCACAGTAAGTTGATCTGAGGTCTGATGGGGGCACAATACGCTGATCTGAGGTCTGATGGGGGCACAGTAGGCTGATGTGAGGTCTGATGGGGGCACAGTAGGCCTGATCTGAGGTCTGATGGGGCACAATACGCTAATCTGAGGTCTGATGGGGGCACAGTAGGCTGATGTGAGGTCTGATGGGGCACAATACGCTAATCTGAGGTCTGATGGGGGCACAGTAGGCTGATGTGAGGTCTGATGGGGCACAATACGCTGATCTGAGGTCTGATGGGGACACAGTAGGCTGATGTGAGGTCTGATGGGGGCACAGTATGCTAATCTGAGGTCTGGTGGGGGCACAGTAGGCTGATGTGAGGTCTGATGGGGCACAATACGCTAATCTGAGGTCTGCTGGGGGCACAGTAGGCTGATGTGAGGTCTGATGGGGCACAATACGCTGATCTGAGGTCTGATGGGGACACAGTAGGCTGATCTGAGGTCTGATGGGGCACAATATGCTAATCTGAGGTCTGATGGGGGCACAATACGCTGATCTGAGGACTGATGGGGGCACAATACGCTGATCTGAGCTCTGATGGGGGCACATTCTGCTGATCTGAAGTCTGATGGGGGCAGGGGAGTGATGTAAAAACTGGGGACACGTTTCCTTTAACATAGGAGTCCCCTTGTTTTTTACTCCTATTAATCCTATATTTTACTGCATTATGTGGTAGAGTATTTAGAGTAGGGTATGTAGAAAGTCTATTGTACTGTACTTAGCAGCATAGACGATCTTGCAGTTTATATAGTCATCTTTCTAATACAATATTATAACCACAACTAGTAGTATGTGCCTGTGAAGTTGGAAACGTGCGTTTGGGAAGCCAATAAGTGGGGGGCCCACTCAAGTATGTTTCGCCCCCCCCCCTGTGCTGAACCTCTAGCTACGCCTCTGCCACAGAGATATTTATTCGTTATCTTCTCTGCGCAGTCTGGCGTTGGGGTTCGTCACTTTGATGGCGAGCTGTGCCGCTCTCTCCACAATGGTCTTTAGGTTCTTAGATGGAGACGTTGTCGGCGATTTCAGTACAGAAGGACTTGTTGCTCATCAACAGAACCTCGACCTCCTTGACATTGTGGACCAGGAATTTGCGGAACCCTGTGGGCAGCATGTGTTTGGTCTTCTACTTGCTACCGTATCCAATGTTGG
>ONZH01001471.1:502500-559497 GCA_900303285.1 Rhinella marina | reverse complement strand
ATTGCAGCTAAATCCAATTCACTTCACATGGGCTGAGCTCCGCCTAGCCCATGTGACCAATGAACGTGACATCACATGGCGTAGATTAAGCTGAGGGAAGGCCGCTGCGCTACTGCAAGCCCCGCTGCCTTCTCAGACAGCTGATTGTCGGGGGTCTCGGGTATCGGACCCCCACCGATCTGATACTGATGACTTAATGCTAAAAAGTCCCAAAGGAGGAAGTTAAAGAGCCAGGACTAGAAGTAGATATCATGCTGCTCCTTGTTTCGGAGGGTACCGTCTCCCAGTTGAAGCCTCCTATTGTCCAACATCACGACGTCCGGCACAAAGGTTGAAGTTTATATAGATTATTATTTTAGTAAAATGTTTTAATCTGTCATTTATTTCAGTAATACGACATCCAGCAACAGATGTGGCGCTGGGAGAAAATGGTGACATCAGCCTGCGTCATAAATGTGTATGTAATATCACTGTTCAGGCATTCGCTATATGCGATCAATATGAAATACTTATTTTATCACAAGGGCAAGCTGTGGGCATGACAAACTTTAGTGTGAGATATAAAGGTAAGATGACATTATTATTATTTTTTTCTGTGGGTGGGATTCTGGCCAGAATGTCTCAATCGTCTTTTCCTTGCAATTTTTAAAGCCACAGTTTTTAGTTCACTGCAAATAAAATGTAAAATCATGACACATAGACCATCTCTGCAACTAAACATTTGTTACTGTGAGCTCCTAAGCCCCAGCATAAACATAGATTAGAAAAATAACATGTTGCTTTCCTGCAGCTGCCACTAGAGGGAGCTCAAGAGCCTACTGTATACATTGAACAATAAAACATTATGCAGTAAGCTCCTAGGCGCCCCCTAGTGGTGGCAGCAGATGCTATCTTTTAAATCTGTCTCTGCAGAGGATTTGGAGCCTTGTATCAGAAAAATGAGAGCCCAGAAAGCTATAAACATGTACTATCTTGATAAACTGTATCCTCTCTCGATTGTACACAGTTAAACCAAAGCCTCCACTGAACGTAAGTGTTAACCACAGTGGTGAAGAGAATGCGCTGGTGCTCTGGGACGTTAATTATACTTTCCTTAAAGATAAATTATCCTTTAATGTCCAGATTCACTCTAAAAAAGACAGAAAATGGTAATAATCTAGTAGCTTACCTCTTATGACTTTATAATAATGGTTTTTACATTATAATGTGGTGTGCAGAGACATACTGGCGTAGCAGAGTCTACCTCCTACCCCTTGGATATGACTGTATAATCATAACATGTTGTGCCTCTTATGGATTTTCAGGTATTGGAAAAAAACGTGCGCAATCACTGCTTTCCATTCAGTAAGAGGCAGCTGAGCAGAGGACATGACTATAGCGTCAGAGTGAGGGCAAAGCCATCAGAAGCTCCAAATTACTATTTGAAAGGGACATGGAGCGAATGGAGTCCAGAAGCCGAGTGGAGAAATAGTAACAGTTTCATCGGAAGGGCGTCTTCTCAATTCTGGCTCTCCACTGACATGTCTGTAATTGACATTTGTATAAAAACCACATTCTGATCCTCAGTATGGCCGCTGATGAAGGGGCATGTGACCAGATCCGTCTGTCAGCAGCCTTCAGTACAGTGCGCATGCATTATTTCCTGCATAGTATTTTTTAATGGAGGCCAGCACCCAATTTAAAGAAATTTGTTAGCTCTGAATGTCCCCCCCAACCTCCCAAATTTGAGTAAGTGTATAGTGTAAATGAGGCATAATTCAAATATTTTCATTCCCTCGTGTATTACAACACTGTGCTTCTGCAAATCGGCAAGTAAAACGCATCAAGAGGACTCCTAAGCTGGAGGAGTCCTCTTAATCCACTTCACTGCTGGTTTATGGAAGCACAGCATTGTAATGCAAGTGAGTATTAAGATACAAATTACATATTTGGACTCATTTATACTATATACCACTTACTGTAGTTTTGGACTTTTGGACTTTTGTAATGTATATATTAAAACATCTTCTCTTTCTGAACTTAAGACTTCCCCTGTACAGCTATCAGTGACTGACAGCTATCTCTGTATACATACTTACACAGAGAATGCTATCAATCACTGATAAAACCTCCCTTGTGTACAACTATCACTGACTGACTGCTATGTATGCACACTTACACAGAGAATACTATCAGTCACTAATAATACCTCCCCATGTACAGCTATCAGTGACTGACAGCTATATCTGTATACACACTTACACAGAGAATGCTATAAGTCACTGATAACACCTCCCCGTGTACAGCTGCTATCAGTGACTGACAGCTATCTCTGTATACACACTTACACAGAGAATGCTATCAATCACTGATAACACCTCCTCATGTACAACTATCAGTGACTGACAGCTATCTCTGTATACACACTTACACAGAGAATGCTATAAGTCACTTGATAACACCTCCCCTGTGTACAACTATCAGTGACTGACAACTATCTCTGTATACACACTTAGGGCCCTTGCACACGACTGTGGAGCACTGTCCGGGACGGTCCTTGAAAACCCAGACCATGCTCCTTCTGAGGGCAGGAGCGCACGGCATCATTGGCTGCTATGACGCCGTGCGCTTCCTAAGGCTGCCGCTGTACAGTGATACACTGTACACGCTCATATAGAGTGTATCACTGTACAGCGGCGGCCTCAGGAAGCACACTGCGTCATAGCAACCAATGACGCAGAGCGCTCCTGCCCTCAGAAGGAGCACAGTTGTGTGAATGCGCCCTTACACAGAGAATGCTATCAATCACTGATAACACCTCCCAGGGTACAGCTATCAGTGATGGACATCTATCTTTGTATACACCCTTACACAGAGAATGCTATCAGTCACTGATAACACCTCCCCGTGTACAGCTATCAGTGACTGACAACTATCTCTGTATACACACTTACACAGAGAATACTATCAGTCACTAATAACACCTCCCCATGTACAGCTATCAGTGACTGACAGCTATATCTGTATACACACTTACACAAAGAATGCTATCAATCACTGATAACACCTTCCCGTGTACAGCTATCAGTGACTGATCTCTATCTATGTATACACACTTACACAGAGAATACTACCAATCACTGATAACACCTCCCTGTGTATAGCTATCTATGTATACACACTTACACAGAGAATGCTATCAGTCACTGATAACACCTCCCGTGTACAACTGAAGTTAGAAAAAGCTGAGGTATAAATGTATAAAGTACAAGTTTTCTGAATCTTTTCACACAAAACTATACATCAATCTGCTCAGGTCCAGAATCTGCATGGCCAGGCACTGGAGACAGTCAGTAAGGGATTTGCTGTTTAAGGCTGATAGAGACTTTCCTGCAGTGAGAGGGACATCGCTAATACACCCTTCACACTTAAGACAAGATCCTGGAGGCTGTAGCTTAATCCTGTACCCCTCAGCTGGGAATAATATTGCCATCCCTAGATTATGCAGAAAGAGACTTTGGAGAGATAGACAAAAGGAGTACTGCAATCCCCATCATTCCTTACATCCATTGATATCTGGGATGATTTGCACTAAGAATTGTATGGAACTGTGTTTTGATACCACTGGATGTACTACAACTCCTATTCTGCACTTTAGTAAAGACTTATCTTTCTACAACTACAACGTTACGGACTCCAGCACCATTCACCAGCCATTACACCATACACCACCTGCCTTGCACCCGTACAACACTCATAACACCAAGGGCACCTCAACCACCATCAGGGTGTGCCCCAAGGGAAGAGAGGGGCATCGGTTTGAGATTTACCACTGTAAATAACTGTTTTAGCGAGGGCCACTACCACTCCCATCCTCCTCTCCTCTGGGGAGTGCGGCACTCTCTTGCAGCAAGATTTGGCACGGCTACTGCCGGGTCATAGGAGACCCAAATGGGCTCTATAAGCCTGACTTCTCTGCACATCTGGCAGCTTCCAGTGGAAGCATGTAGGGTATACTTGGCCAAGGAGAGATGGCAATAACAGGGCTCACATGGATAGTATTACTGATACCAACAGCAGCTATGGATGGCGCCAGCAAGTCAGGAGATCAACTGCCTGAAGTCCCATGTGAGAGTCCCAACAGTGAGGTGTTCCTCCACGCTCAGGTGGAAACCTTTGCCGTCTCTGATGGAGCCATGTTGTCTTCTTGCCACTCCTATGGTGTTCTGGTGGGATGTCAGTGGCTTAGATAGGCGAGTGACACCCACCACAAACCGTCCTCTCGGGTCATCAACCAAGGTGTACTCCAGCTGGTCCCCCGAGTACAAGCTGTACAGATGTTGGGCGGAGGTATATTCTCTTGATGGACCGCTGACTGACCAGGATCTTGATCTCCCTGGTGAGGATGATAAAAGGATCTGGACAACGTCCAGATGCCTATTCTATCATGTAGGGCATCCTATAGCCTAACCTACATGAGTTGAGCCAGCTCACTGATGGTAAAATGAGGTCTGGAACTTTGGGGCAATTAGGGTTTCTACACTTTTTTATGACTTGCTTGAAAAAAGGGGCAGGACTTAGTGGGAAAGGAGTATGGCCTAGGATGCAACATTCTGCATTACACGAACGTCCTAGACCAGCGTTCCTCAACTCCAGTCCTCGGGGCCCACCTACCGGTCATGATTTAAGAATATCCCACAGAATGAATACCTGTGGTAAGTCCTGATGCACTGACACTAATTATATCACCTGTTCAATACACTGAGGAAATCCTGAAAACACGGCCGACAGGTGGGCCCTGAGGACTGGAGTTAAGGAACCCTGTCTTAGACGACTTTCATAAGGTCTACATTTTAAGGCAAGTCAGGACACTAAACTACGGGGGTCATTTAATAAATGACCACCGATATGCTTTACCTGAAGGCTAAACACAATTAAGAGTTATGATAGGTATGAGAAAAAAAACACAAATCATTACAAAATTAAAATTCTTTACTGGATATTGCCAGCCATATTTACAGCCCATAGTTGATAGAGAAATATATAGTATATAGAAACATTATAATAAATAACAGTAGAGAAAAAGATCAGAGTTTACTGGAGTCACTTCTAGAGCCAGTGGTGGTTTTAGGCTCCTGTCGTTGTGTCATCCTTGATACATTTATAAAGACTCCAGTCTGAATATAAAGTGATGGGGATAACCAGCTCATTTGTAGTCTATTAAGAGCTTTCACTGGCTCCCGGTCTTAATTGTGTTGATGGTTGGATTTCTGCAAAAAAAAAAAAAAAAAAAAAAGATTAAAATGTAAATAAATACATAAATAACAATGACAAATTACAGAAGCTAAATTACTTAAAGGGGTTATCCAACCCCTAAAACACAGATTCTACTTGCCCTGCTCCCTGGCTCCTGACGCCCAACATGGCTGCCGCTGCATCTCCCTCTTGCACGGATGAAAACATCCAGTGACGGGGAGAGGGGAGCAGCCAATTGTAGGCTGCAACGGGAACGAGCCTCCCTAGCATCCCGGGTGATGCTAGGGAGGCTCGTCCCCGTTGCGGCCTCCCTATTGGCTGCTCCACCCATCACCAGATGCTTTTATCTGTGCAATGGGGAGATCCAGCTGTGGCCGTGCCGGTATAACAAGCGATGCGGGAGTCGGGGAGCAAGATACATAGAATCAGTGAGAAAGCCCAGGGCAGCAGGGGAGGCATTTTAGGGGTTGGACAACCCCTTTAAAAAAAAAAAAAAAAACCTTTCCAGCAATTGACAACATTCTGCAGTTACAATTTACATAAAAAGATGATTAAGGATCTGTTCACGTCGTTGCACAACGGACGGTGGCAACCCTCAGACCCCAGTGACTCAGGTTCCAATGCAATTTCAGGCGTTTTCACTGGAAAGCTACATTGTATTCTTCCCACCAAACATGACACAATATGCACCCGCTGCCTCTGATTCACATGTGAACAGAGCCTGACACTTTAGGTAGACAAGTATCTTCTTCTCCATTTATGTCTAAAGCTAAAGGCAGAATTCTGCTGTGTTCTTGCTACCAGACAGCAGTGCATTGTGGGAGCTCAGGAGACAGGTCTATCATTAGAGCTGAAGATAAACTGCTGCTAGAGCTGGGCGATATGGCCAAAAAAAAAAAATCTCAATTTTTTTAAAATTTTGGACGATTCACGATTTAAATCTCGATTTTCTTATGTTATTAAAAATATAAAAAAAAATAAATAAAAAAAGCCACTGTGCCCTCACCAGACCTCAGATCAGCCCACATTAGTGCCCCCTTCAGACCTCAGATCAGCCCACAGTAGTGCCCCCTTCAGACCTCAGATCAGCCCACATTAGTGCCCCCATCAGACCTCAGATAGCCCACAGTAGTGCCCCCATCAGACCTCAGATTAGCCCACAGTAGTGCCCCCATCAGACCTCAGATCAGCCCACAGTAGTGCCCCCTTGAGACCTCAGATTAGCCCCACAGTAGTGCCCCCTTGAGACCTCAGATTAGCCCACAGTAGTGCCCCCTTGAGACCTCAGATTCAGCCCACAGTAGTGCCCCCTTGAGACCTCAGATTAGCCCACAGTAGTGGCCCCATTGAGACCTCAGATTAGCCCACAGTAGTGCCCCATTGAGACCTCAGAACAGCCCACTATAAGAATAAAATAAAAAAATCCTACCTGTTCTGTGTCCTCAGTCTTCTTCTCCCGGCGCTGCACTGTCACCTGACTGCGTGCAGCGTCAGGTCAGAGTGCGCGCACTACGTCCTGACGCTGTACGCGGTCAGGACAGTGCAGCGTGGCCCGGAGAAGAAGAGGAGCGCCGGATACCGGAGCGGACCGCGGCGCAGGACAGGTGAGAGATTTTTTTTATTTTATCTGGCGGGCACCATTTTAGGAAAATCCGAGTTCACGATTTTCCTAAAAAATAAAATCGTCAGGCTTTCAATTGGCAAATTAATCGAATTAATTCGATTAATCGCCCAGCCCTAACTGCTGCCTGTTTCCAAGTGCAAGCAGTGATTTGGCCACCGGAAACTGCGACCAGCCGGGCATTAGAAATAACCATGGTGACCATGCACTAATAGTCATCCATGTAATACAAGTTGCCTGCCAGAGGAAAGTGGCTGTACATTCATGCTCATAGAGGAGTAGCCCCCAGCAGAAGACCACCCTCTATGCTGACCATGTGTCCTAATAGGGCTTATGGGTACAGACTGTCTTCATGTTCCTTATCAAAATAGAATCTATTTAGTGATGGGAAGCGTGACCCTCACAAAATCTGCAATTTCAACTGAAAGCCGTGTGTAATACGCAGACAACTCTCAGCTGAAGGTTGGCTTACCCAACTACAAAAGCCCTTGACAGTTCCCTAGTTTCATTTCTTTACCCAACCTAAAGATTGGCTGTAAAATCACTTTACTAGTCACATCAGCCAAATTATTGGAGGGCATGCAATACATTATATCCTATACTCGGCAAAAGGCTTAAATCGCAGTATGCTCTATAGCAGGAATCTCAAACTTGTGGCCCTCCAGCTGTTGCAAAACTACAACTCCCAGTATGCCCCAATAGCTGTAGGCTCTCCTGGCATGATGGAAGTTGTAGTTTTACAACAGCTGTAGGGCCACGAGTTTGAGATCTCTGCTCTATAGTGTGTGTTTTTCACGCAGATCTGGCTCTACAGAAGTGAATGAGGTTTGCGTGAAAAACGGAAAGCATCTGGATGCAATGCGTTTTTCACAGACAGTTGCTGGGAGATTTAGTTATTCTCAAGTCTTTCTTCACATGTGTGAAAATGCAATCCAGATACAATTCAGGTGGAAAAAACACTGAAGGCAATTGCAGAAGGAAATTATTTCATCCATTTTTCCCTGGACAGATCCTGACACAATCTGTATGGCGCGTGTGAAACTCAAAATGTACTGTGTGTGATATGCACGGGAACTACCTTCACCTCTGTGTCCAAATGTTCAATAAAGCAGCTCTTACTAGCTCACTCCAAGCAGACAATCCCAGCACAAGGTCAAGCATCAACCCCAGCCATCTCTATGTGTCTAGCTGAAAACTTGCCTCTAGGTCTTCAGCTCGTTCACACACACACACACGAGGCAATGGCACCCACTTTTAATTACTGTATTTTTCGCTTTATAAGACACACTCCCCCCCCCCCCAAAAGTAGGGGGAAAATGCCTGTGCGTCTTATAAAGCGAATACTAGTGAGCGCTTCCATTATGGATGCCTTCCATAGTATGCATTAGGTGCGGGGAAGAAGCACTGCAGACACGTCCGATACTTTCTTTCAGGGGGCGGCGCTGCACTGTCCTGACCCCGTACAGCGTCAGGACGTAGTGCGCGCACTATGACCTGGCGTCTTATAAAGCGAAAAATACAGTAAAATGGGTGGGGTGTCTAATTTACAAACCGGTTTGGATTGATATGGTATTTATACTGCACAAAAACATGTCTGCCCCTTACCATCCCTTTAGGGCTCTTTCACACGAGCGATTGCAGTCCGGAAATCAAGCCCGTGTGTGAGCGCGATCCTCTGTTCTGGTCACTGCTCGTCTTGCAGGAGCACACGGCATTATACTGATTTTTAATGCTATGTGCCTCTGCTGGACCTTTTACAGGATCATACGGTCATAAATCTATGCTATGATTCTGCAGAAATAAGGTCAGGCAGAGGCACACAGCATTATAAATCAGTATAATGCCGTACCCTCCTGCAAGACGAGCAGTAACCAGAACGGAGGATCACACTCAGAGAGTTTGATTTCCGGACTGCAATCGCTCGTGTGAAAGAGCCCTAAAGGGGTTGTCCAGTTTCCTATATTGATGACCTATCCTCCGGACTGGTCATTTATATCAGATTCCTAGCACCCCCGCCAATCTGCTGTTTGAAGAGAATGCAGCGCTCATGCAAGTACTGTGTCCTCTTCTCGGTCTACCTGCTCGCCGTCTACACTGCAGCAGTGAGCAATATAATTACAGCTCCTCCATCTCCTTCACTTGAATGAGAAAAAGCAGTTGTGGTTACACTCCGTCCCATTCAAGTGAATAAGACAGCATAGTAGTAATTACACCTGTTTGCCGCTGCAATGTCGACGGTGAGCAGGTAACCAGTGAAATGAATGCATCGCTGTGTTCTCTTCAGACAGCAGATCGGGTGGGGGTACGAGTAGTCGGACCTCTGCAGATTTGATATTGATGACCTATCCTGAGGATAGGTTATCAATATAGGAAACCGGACAACTCCTTTAAGAGAATGAAGCCTTCACTATATCACAGTGCCACTTACCTGAGAGTCAGCAGGTTGTTTATTCCGGCTTCCAGCAGTGACAGCTCTAGCGCCCTCTGCAGAGCTTCTTCTTCACTCTACAAGAGAAGTAGGATTTTTATATTAGATAGGTGTAGGACTACATGTTTCTGAATTTAGGCAACTGGCACTGGTTCTTGGAGTAGGTCTTTCATTCAGTAATTCACCATGAGTTTACAAGCTGGATTTGAGCACTGCTGACCTGCAGAAGGGGTAGCCCCTCGTCAATCCTCCATGTTTTTGCATGAAGCCAAAGCCAAACATGTAAACCCATCTGCATGTATGGGATGCAAGACTGTCATCAGTTTTGACTCAGATTTCAGCACAGAATCCTTGATAAAATCTGTGACAAATCTTACACTTGTGAACAGGGCCACATCTAACAAGTGTTCTCCTTTCCAACATGAGCTTGTACTTCTTTAAAGAGGACCTTTCACCACTCCTGACATACCTGACATATGTCTGTATGTTGTGCCATTCCTTTATTATTTGCACTAGAAGTTATGAATGAATTGCTATTTGCCTTCAGTAAAGGAACAGAGGGGAGGTGACCAGTTGGGGGTGTGTCCCTGCACAGTCTGAACATGGCAGCACTGATTGGCTAGAGTGAGTCTGTGCAGGTACACACCCCCAACTTGTTACCTCCCCTCTGTTCCTTTACTGAAGGCAAATAGCAATTCATTCACAACTTCTAGTGCAAATAATAAAGGAATGGCACAACATACATACATAAGAATAGATGCTCCAGAATTGTTATTACATGGGGGAATGCATGGAGCTATTAAAACAGGCATGTCAGGAGCGGTGAAAGGTCCTCTTTAATATGGAATAATACAGTTATTACCATACAAATAGGACTTAAAATCCTGGAAACCTGCTTAAGTGGTTGATATTGATGGGGTAGGCCATCAATATCAAATTGGTGGGGATCCGATAACCTGATCAGCTTTTTAGTTGTAGCTCTGGTGTCAGAGATCAGAACTACACAGGTCAGTCCATTGTGCAGTGGACGGAGCCGAGACCCCTACTGATCCTGAAAATAGGCCATCAATAATAAAATCCTGGACAATCTGTCTAATGAACAGTCCAAAATCATTGTTTGGGGAATCCTGGACAGATGGCTAGATAATAACGAGCTGTTATAAGTCATCAATATCTAAAAAGGTAGAAAACCCCTTTAAACAATACCCACTTCCAGTCCTTAATTTTTACCCCTTTTGTACATCTTGTATGTTGGACTATGACCCACTTTTATTGGAAAGACAAACACCACTCTTTTGGAAAGAGACACCATCACCCAGCAGAATGTACACCAGTAGGTGTAAAAGCTTACCAAACCGTTGTGGAGGCCAAAATCAGATATCACGGGTTCTGCAGAGGTCACTGGAGGGCTGCTGGACAGAAGAAATAAAAAAAAAAAAAAGCACGTCAGAACAGGCAAATGTGGAATAGTGTTAATCATTTATAGGCTATGTACAGCTTTGGGGGTAATTACTTTTATTATTGCATTGTACTAATTTTGAGCTAAAGATCATTTTTTCAATTGGTCTTTATTAAGAATATGGAGCCCTTTTTTCTGTACAGAGCTGAGATGCTCTAGGAGCAGCCTCTGGATTTTCTCTCTTTTCCGTCAGTTGGGGAGCTGACAGGCTCCTTATCTCTGCTCTCTGACTTTATAAACACTTATTATAGCTCAGTTCTTATCTTACTGATAAGTGCTTATGACCTCTTAGTAATTTAAGGTTTATTAGATGACCGACACAAAGTGAAAGTATCAGTCACACAGTTAGAAAAACAGTTAACCCTTTGTAACAGAAGAGCTCAATATTTTTAATAAAGGCCAATTGAAAATATGATTTTTAGCTAAAAATTTGTAAAATGCAATCATAAACAAAAATTGCCACCAAAGGTGTACATAGCCTTTAAAGGAAATCTGTCATGGTGAACATGGTTCTGAGCTGAAGGCAGCAAGTTATAGAGCAGGAGGAGCTGAGCAGAGTGATATATAGTTTTATGGGAGAAGATTCAGTATAAATTGTATTTCATAAATTAAAATTCCTGCTCATTCTGGGTTTTGACGTCAAGGAGACGGTCCTATCAGTGATTGACAGCTACTGCTCATAGAGGGAAGGCTGTCAATCACTGACAGGACTGTCTCCTATAGAGGGAAGGCTGTCAATCACTGATAGGACCACCTCCTCATAGAGGGAAGCCTGTCAATCACTGATAGGACCTCCTCCTCATAGAGGGAAGGCTGTGCATCACCGATAGGACCTCCTCCTCAGAGGGAAGCCTGTCAATCACCGATAGGACCTCCTCCTCAGAGGGAAGCCTGTCAATCACCGATAGGACCTCCTCCTCATAGAGGGAAGCCTGTCAATCACCGATAGGACCTCCTCCTCATAGAGGGAAGGCTGTCAGTCACTGATAGGACCTCCTCCTCATAGAGGGAAGGCTGTCAGTCACTGATAGGACCTCCTCATCATAGAGGGAAGGCTGCCAATCACTGATAGGACCTCCTCCTCATAGAGGGAAAAGGCTGTCAGTCACTGATAGGACCTCCTCCTCATAGAGGGAAGGCTGTCAATCACTGATAGGACCTCCTCCTCATAGAGGGAAGGCTGTCATCACTGATAGGACCTCCTCCTCATAGAGGGAAGGCTGTCATCACTGATAGGACCACCTCCTTGACTTCAGCGTTCAGAATGAGCAGGAATTTAAATGAATAAAATACAAGTTATACTGAATCTTCTCCCACAATACTATATATCAGTCTGCTCAGCTCTTCTCGCTCTATAATATGCCGACTGTAGCTTACATTGCATTCTCATGCTGTCAGGTTCCCTTTAAGACATTACATTTGTGTTCTCTTAAACACAGAAAACGCTAAAAATGTCTGGAATCTGCATGCGCGAGTCCGGACTAAAGCTATGGGAGGACGCTCAGGGACTGTGGCCTCGGAGCTCAGTTCAGGGGATTAAAGCGCTGGAGAAGTAATGTTCACTACAGCCGCTTTCACTTTTAAACAAAGATCTTGTGTGAGCCTTATCTTCTTCCTTTGTGGACGTGTTGGCGGCATGCAGTCAGCCACAAGCACGCAAGCTTGAATTAACTCCTTAATTCCCACACTTAATATTTCCCCTGCACACACAGATTTAACCCCTTAAAGGTCACAGCTCTTTCAGGACGTTAGGGCCCAGGGAGTACGTGACAGAGACCCTGATTAAAATGTTGGATCACTTATTTGATCTGACCCAATCGTTCTGCTAAAGTCTGTACTGACCGACTCCAGCTCATAGCCGAGCGCTGGGGTCCACGGAATACACTGTGCATGCTCAAGCACCCCAATAATCAGGAGCTCCCTGCAATCTGTTGCTGTACGACGATCATACATAGTGCCGCAGACTGGACAGCGGACTTCACCATCAGGGAAAATTATCAGGAGGCTTAGAGGTGCCACTAAAAAAAAAGTATAGGGACTTTTTGCAAAATGAAGCTTGTTTACAGTCCTTCCCTGCTAAGATGCACTCTTGCACCAATTGCTTTGGAGGGAATCGCACCACAATCCCATTCACGTGAACAGAAGGTGACGGCATGTCCACTTTAAGCTGATGTAGTGTGTGCAGAGGGGCCAGCCACAATATCTGCTACCAAATGACATTACCTTTCACCCACATCTCTGCACCATCCAGACGGCTTTGCCTCCTGTGCCTTAAAGGGAGAAGCGATGGCTGCTCTGTTTTGTTCTGAAGTCTTCTGAGATCTTATCAAGGCGGCATATCTGCAAGGAGGAAACACATAGTGAAACTCCGGTCATAGTGAGAAGAGGTGAGACACACGCTACCCACCCCAGGAACAAAGTGTTAAAGAATTACCCGGCCTTAGACAGGGGCTGCCCTTTCGACTTGCAGTCATGATCCAATGGATGCCTGTGAGAAAGGCAGAAGTTACTGTGACACTGGTCGCATTCAAGCTTCATCAGCTCTTTCTTCTTGCAGCCTGGTTTATGGCATCGATTTGTAAAAATCTTCAGGTAATTGAAAATAAAAATGATAATTTAGAAATCCTTGTAGCAACATACAACGAATATTAATGAACAGATCTACCGATAAGCAACAAAATGTCTGTGGGAAACAAATCAATAGGATTTTAAAGTGTAACTGTCATTATTTTTGTAATGTATAGGGGCAGTGATACTGACCATTTTTGTAATATACTTTAATTACTGAAATCGTACATTTCTATTAAAAAATAGCCTTAAAGTGACCAAGCTTGAGCCTTAGCAATGCTCCACTGTCTTCTGTTTACATAACACAGTCAGTGTTAGCAAGTCTCCACTGTTATGTAAACAGAAGACAGAGGAGCGTTGCTAAGGCTCAAAATGGGCCACTTTAGAGCTATTTTTGTGATAGAAATGTACAATTTCAATAATTAAAGTATATTACAAAAATGGTCAGTATCACTGCCCCGATACATTACAAAAAAAATAAATAAAAAAAATAATGACAGTTATACTTTAAGCAAGGGGAAAAGTCAATGACCTAATTATAAGAATAACCCTAGCAACTTGCTACACTGTGTGACGCCTGTACTGGTGCATGGCATACAAAGAATACCGTCCCATCAAGCCCTGCACTAGACATAATACAATATATCAGTTTAAAGGAAATTTTATTTTGTTTAACTAAATCCGCTGATGCTGCCATCCTTGTTCATTTTTTTAAAAAATACCCCTCGCTTGCCCGGCTGTGCCACCCTGCAGTTTTCGCTCCCAGTATGTTAATACTGACCTGGCTGTGATGCGCTCTGCTGAGATTGGACTGAGGTAGGCCAGGGAGAAAGAGACGCCCGCTTAGAAACCCTGATGTCTCCTACTCTGTGTACCGATACTGTGTATTAAGATACTGGGCGCAAAAACTGCTGGAGGGCACAGCGGGGCAAGCAAGGGGTATTTATAAAAAAAAAAAAAAACAAACAAGGATGGTAGCATCAGCAGAGCGTACCCCTCAAGTAAAGGTACTTAAAGGGGTTATCCAAGACTATAGAAATGTCCCCCATATGCCCAGGCCCCTCAAAATGAATATACTTACCTCGCTCCCTACACTGCCACTGCTTCTGTGCGTGGATGAAAACATCCAGTGTCGGGGGGAGCAGCCAATGGCAGGCGGGGATGAGCCTCCCTTGTATCGCGGGTGACACTAGGGAGGCTCGTCCCAGTCCCCGCCTGCCATTGGCTGTTTTCATCCACATAAGGGAGAAGCTGCAGCGGTGGTGCCGGGACCAGAAGCGGCAAACCAGGTAAGTATATTCATTGTGAGGTGCCTGGCATATGGGGGACATTTTGATGGTCTTGGATAACCCCTTTAATTAAACAAAAAAAAAAATTCCATGAAAGGTCCTCTTTAAAAGGGTATTCCCAGAATCAACATAGGAGAGGTCATTAATAGCCATTTTCTGGTGGTCCCCCGCCAATCACAAGAATGGGGATCCATTGATCTCTTTTGATAGGATCAGCGGTTGTGCACGTGCGCTACCGCTTCATTCAAATCACTTATCTATTCTGTAGATAGCGGATAACTGCTGATAATGGAAAAAATCCTTTATATAAGATGATAAATGTAGATATCCAAGTCACACAGAGCTGCCTGTCAAAAAATAAGCCAAGGAGTACTCAAGCTCAGCCGCAGCCCCTGACATATCTCATCAGTACCTTCTGTTTCCGCTTAGAAGGATCAAAACTGCAGTTTCTGTCAATGTGCTGCCCAACTGCAATGTCTGCCAGTTCTCCTCTCTTTACTGGTACGGGGGCGCCACACAGTGGACAAACAGGGACTTGCACATCCTAAAAGAGAGAAGGAATGCAGACAATAAGTACAGAGGACAGATGTCTACCGTTATAGAGAAAATGATTGGTCATTATCAGTGAATGGCGGGTTTAACTTGATCAGAACATAGAGGACAGAGTGAAAAGCGTAAAGCAGTTAAAGGGGTTCACCAGGAATTTGATACTGATTATCTATCCTATAGGTCAGGGATCAGCAACCTCCGGCACTCCAGCTGTTGTGAAACTACAACTCCCAGCATGCATGATTGCTCTGCTCTTCTTAGAACTCCCATAGAAATGAATGCTGGGAATTGTAGTTTCACAACAGCTGAAGGTTGCTGACCCCTGCTATAGGTCATCAATATCGGATGGGCATGGGGTCCAACTCTTGGCACCCCCCTGAGCTCTGAGGTCTCCTCACAGATACCAAGCACATTGCGGTACATTGTATAACTACGCACTATATACTATTCATGTTTGTATGCACACTTATCTAGGAAACGCGTCAGATGCTCTGCACTTGTTAAAATGCGATACATCATGTATGGAATAAATGTTACATTTTATTACATTTTTCTGGAGTGCTGGATTTGTTCTCTTTTTCAGAATTTCCTGGTGGTGAGCTGACAAACTCTATATACTTGTACATTGTATAGTGGCCATGCTTGGTATCGCAGCTCAGCCCCAGTCATTTGAATGGGACTGAGCTGCGCCTAGGCCACGTGACTGATGAACGTGACATCGCTGGCCTAGAAAGAGCCGCTTCCAACAGCTGATCGGTGGGGGTGCCAGGAATCAGACCCCCACTGATCTATCCTGTGGATAAGTCATCAATATCAAATTCCCTGAAAACCCCTTTAAATTAAAAAAGGAACTTCCGCAAATTTTTTATTCTCTGACCTGTTAGAAAGGTGCATGATATAATCTGTAGTGAAGGTCATCTCTTATCAGAGGCTGAAATTGAGAGTTTCCACTCTCTTCTTATTGTAGCTGGGTCATGTGACCAACTCCCTGACCTCCAACTGACCCAGGACAGGAAGCCAGTCACTTCTCTATTCATTCCTATGAGACTGAAAGTGAGACTCCCATAGGAATGCATAGAGAAATAGACTTCCTGTCCACACATAAGTCTATGTGTGAGTTGGTGGGTCTAAGTCCTAGTCACATGACACAGATGATGAGAAGCATCAGGGAGATATAACTCAAAAATTCAGCTACTGGTAAGAAAATGACATTCACTACAGATTACATCATGTACATTTCTAGCAGGACATGGAAGAAAATTTGCGGAGTTCTTCTTTAAGAAAGTAAATAAATTTAAAGGGGTTATCCAATATCATAAATGGCCCCCCCCTCACAGGTAATATACTTACCCCGCTTCCCGCGCCGCTTCTGGTCCCTGCACCGCCGCTGCTGCTGCTTCTCCCTGTACACGGATGAAAGCATCCGGTGTCGGGGGGGCGGGGTCAGCCAATGGCAGGCGGGGACGATCCTCCCTAGTGTCACCAATGGTCACATGGATTTCCCATATGCCCTTCTGTGCAGGTGATGATTTACATGATTTTACATGACTGCCATGGATGCGGGGGCTGCTAGTGTCCAATATCCCATGGGTAGCAGAGGACCCCGAAACAGGGTGCTGTGGTAAGAAACAAGGCAGCTTGGGATTTCCTATAGTAGTGCCACAGGTTTGTTGCATTATTTTATTTTTATCGCCTCTCCTGACATATCTGACAGTGATTACAGTATTTTTTGCGATGCTAGGGAGGCTCGTCCCCGTCCGCCATTGGCTGCCCACCCCGGGTGTTTTCATCCGTGTACAGGGAGAAGCAGCAGCTGCGGTGCGGGGACCAGGAGCGGCACTGGGAGCGGGGTAAGTATATTCCTTCTGAGGGGCCCGGCACATGGGGGGCTGTTTATGATATTGGATAACCCCTTTAAATGACGCATTCAGACAGACATCATTTTTTTGGCTATATTGCAGCTTTTATTTCTGCAGGATCAGGACAGGTATCAATTTTTGGGAGTTTACATACTTAATGTTACTGTTATATGACTTTAATAAAAACATTTTTAAATAATTTTTAACCTATTTCTTATTTTTCCACATATTTAATAAACAGTTGTAAAGCGTTTGTCCTGTGCAGGAGCAGCATGTTACCGCCGAGTCTCAGTGGTCACACACTGTTCCTGACATGTCATTGCTGAGATCACAGATTCCCCGGCAGCGGGGACTTGTATGTAGATGGCCCTTCACACGTCTTTTTTCTTGTTATTTTTAGGCCATGCCTGGGTCACCCCTCACATTTTTTTTTTTAGCTGTAGGACAACCCCTTTAATAAAGCGACAATGTGATAGCAACAGTTTGTCCTAAATTATTATGGTATGTCAGCTGGTATGAAAATCAGTTGTATTTCAATCCTTATACTGCCACCTTGTGGCCATATAGATACACATATTTAAAGGGGCTGTCACATGAAGACAACTTGCCTGTTAGGACAAATGGACGACAGAGGGGGAACGCACAGTGGCTCTCACTCTGGGCACGGGTGCGGCCATGTAATACTACTTTTATACAGCAGCGGATGCCAGCTAAATTTTAACCTGACAAAATTAGTGGCTTGTCAGGGGTCTCAGAAGCAGCGCTGATTGCCCTCTCCGATTAAAGGGGTTAGCCAATGTCTAACACATTCCCCCCCTCATTCTCTGTGCCGAGACAACCCCTTTAATTGCAGAGGTTTCCAACTTGTAGCTTTGCAGCTGGGGAGAAATTACTACGTCCAGGCTGGGAGTTGTAGTTGTTTCACCTGTAGAGCCACAGGTTAAAGACGTGTTACTCCCTGCTCCACATGGATCATCTCTCTTTGCCCCCCGTGTACTGCCCCTGCCAGGTAACCGTATCCATGAAGGGCGTCACATCTTACCTTCTTGTAAGCAGAAGAACACTTATGTTGGTCGTAGGTTATGTGGTCCTTACAAAAAACCTCCTCGCAGGCATCACACGTCATAGGGAGGAAATCTACAAAGAAAGGTTTTGGTAGAAAGGGTTACAATTTCTTCATATAGGAAGACAGTCCCCCCCTTACTGCTTCACCCCAGAAATAACTGCTGATAAAACAGGAAGTTCCAGCAGTAGTACCCCTCCCCCATGTAATAACCACTGCAAGACCTCTTAAAGGGGTTCTCTGGACTTTTAAAGGGGTTGTCCGAGTTATGAAAAAATAAATATAGCACTGTAAATCTGATGGGCAGTAATATATAACTAAGTTAAGCAAGTTTTAGGCAAAAAAAAAAAAAAAATCTATACTTCCTCATTTCCCTGGTTCTCTTCTGGCCTTTGTTTACCTGCAGTAATAACAATCTCTGCCCCTCCCCCTTCCTGCTCTGCACAGAGAGTGAATACAAGTGCTGCCCTGAGTGACATGTCTGCAGGAATACTCAGCAGCATGTTGTATGTGTAGAACTACAAGTCCCAGCTGTACAATGACACTGCTGATACACACAGGAGATTCCCCTGTCAGCTCCTGTGCCCAGCATTTGTTTCCTCACTGTCTGCAGTGTAAATCCTGTTGTAAAGCCTTGAGCCTTCAGTGTGTTCTGGCTGAAAGGGTTAATGTTTTATCTGAAGGAATCCAGGGAGAGAGCAGAAAGCAGCGGCAGTGCAGGGGGGCGTAGCCAGTGACCTGTGTACAGAGTGTTATCTGATCTCTGAGGCTTGTGCACGAAACATCACAGAGCAGGGAGATAAGCTGACATCACAGGTCATGTGACTCAGTGAAATCTGAGAAACCAGCAGCTTTAGAAGCACAAAGTGTATGGGAAAGTTGTTATACTTAACAAGTTAGTAATATACAAAGAACAAAAAAATAACTCAGACAACCCCTTTAATATTGATGGTCTATCTATCCTTAGGCTAGGTCATCAATATCAGATTGAACCCCCGCCGATCAGCTGTATGAAGGGTGTCCATGTGCCTTCTCCCTTCTGCTATGTCTATGCCTAACCTCCATACAAGTAGCCAGTGTTTCGGGGGTCGGTGGACCCCTGTTCTGGAGATAGAGGTAGGTCTCAGAGGAGGGGCCCGTATTTATCAGACATTTATGGCATAGCCTGTGGGAATACCCCTTTGAAGGGGTTGTGCCAAATGTTTTACCTATCCCCTATCCACAGCATTAGGGCGCATTCACACGACCGTAGAAATGGATCCGCATCCGTTCCGCAATTTTGCGGAACGGCTGCGGACCCATTCATTTCAATTGGGCGGCAAAAGATGCGGACAGCACACGGTTGTTCCGTTCTGCGGCGCCGTAAAAAAGATAGAGCATGTCATATTGCGGACAAGAATAGGCATTCTCTATATAGCGCTGGCCATGTGCGGTCCGCAAACTGCAGGACGTACACGGCCGGTATCCGTGTTTTGCGATTCCGCAATTTGCGGACCGCAAAACACTTACGGTCGTGTGAATGCACCCTAAGGGATATGTATATGACCGTTGGGTGTTTGTACGACTGCTGGGATCCCCACTGATGCCAAGAACAGGGGTCCCTGCGGTCGGAAACCAGTCCGAGAATTATCTCCTATTCTGTGGATAGGGGATAAGACAAAGGCTATGGAAACCTTCAGGGCAATTTTTTATGATTGCATTTTACTCATTTTGGGCTAAAAACATTTTTCCAGTTGGTCTTCATTAAAAATGTTCAGCCATTTCAGAGATACAGGGTTAAAAATCAGTCTGTTTGTAAGCAGTCACTATCTGCTTTCTTTGAATCCTTTGATCTCCTGACCTCATAAACATTTATTATAGCTTAATTTTTATCTAAACCATATTCTTATGGGGTTTGATAAGTGTTTATGAGGTCAGGAGATCAGAGATAAGAGCTACACATGAGCCGTCAGATGACGGGATTCAAATAAAACAGAACGTGACAGCTTACAGACTGATTTTCAACCCTGTATCTCAGAAATGGCTGAACATTTTTAATGAAGATGAAATGAAAAAAAGATTTTTTTGCCCAAAATGAGAAAAATGCAATCAGAAAAAAATGCCCCAGAAAGGTCTCCATTGCTTTTCATACATCTTTCGATGTTACTGCCACTACTGTTACATACCTAGTTGTTTGCACGTGACTTCGGAGCAATGTTTTCCTAGATCTGGAAACTCCATTGTATAAAGCCGTACAAATCTTTGAAAGGTGAATTTCCTGCAAAGTAAAAAGAATAAATACAAAAATGAATTCACAAAGTACAACATTTTGCTCTTAGGCTCTGTTCACATTGCTGCTGGTTTCTGTTGCTTTTGACAGCACTACACTTTCTGTATAATATATGTGTGTGTGTATGTATATATATATATACCTGATGAGGAGTCAATAGGGTCCATTAGAACTGTAAAGGCCCACTACCACGGGTCCATACGGATGGCGACTGAAGAAATGGATTTAAAGGGGTTTTACTACAGGAGAGGGGATATGTTTCTGACTGCTGGGGGGCCCGCACTGATAATGAGAACGGAGGCGTCACAGCGGTGGGGCGCATGCGTGACCCCCTATGGGACTGCTGAGTACGGCACTCACACCAGCTCTGCTAGTTCCACAGACGTGAACAGAGCGATGGTCACACTTAGGCACCACCACTTTGACACCTCCCTTATTGTGTTCGCTGGGACCCCCAGCAATCAGATACTTATCCCCATCTTATTAGTAGGAAGACCCCCTTTAATCGTCCATGGAGACAAGTAGGACTATACTCTTCACAGCTGGGACCTGCTGGCGGATGCTGCGTGAATCAGAAGGGGGCGCAGTGAGGGTCTCAGCAATTGAACGCCCTCCAATCATTAAAACATATCCAAGAACCTTACCCGTTAACCCACTGTACACGGGATGGCGCAAGCGCATGAGCCCCTTCCGCAGCAGGTGTCATACCATGCTGATCCCGGATGTTTAACCCCTCAGACGCCATGATCACCAGCAACCACGATACCTAAGTGGTTAGACAGGGGAGGGGGCTTCCTCCAGTGATCACAGGGGGCCCATGGGTTTCCATGGCAGCCAGGCGCTTAAAGGGGTTGTCTCATCTTGCCTAATGGGGGCATATCGCTAGGATATGCCCCCATTGTCTTATAGGTGCGGGTCCCACCGTTGGGACCCGCACCTATATCGAGAACGGGGCCCCGCAAGGTGGTGGCTGGAGGACTCCGGTCCGGCCACCACCAAGCCGGCTCCCCATAGAAATGAATGCCACCGCTCCTATTCATTTCTATGGAGCCGACGGAAATAGCCGAGCCAGCGCTCGGCTATCTTCGCCGGCCACATTGAAAATGAATGGAGGCGGCTGCGCATGCGCAGTGCGCCCCCGTTCGCTTTCGGGGCCCCGTTCTCGATATAGGTGCGGGTCCAGCGTGGGACCCGCACCTATAAGACAATGGGGGCATATCCTAGCGATATGCCCCCATTAGGCAAGATGAGACAACCCCTTTAAGCCTCCCTCAGGTTCTGCCATCTTTGTACTTCCCCATTGAATCTTTTGCTGTGATTGCGGTACCAGATGTTCAGCCCAGGTACAGAGATTACACAGACAGAATCCCCAAAATTGTAAATCACCGCCTCTCCTGCCGTGGTGGAACTACAACCCCCAGCATGGTTGCATACACATGGCTCAGCTCTTACCTGTCTGACGTGCCGCTGTTTTTGGCCCCGACCTCCCGCTCTCTGTATATATACCCGTCCCTCATGCTGACTCACCGGCCTCAGTTGCCGAGTCATCCTCCGTCCTCTCCGCCCACCGGGCCGGGAACGTTCCAGACAAATCCTCTTGTCTGCCTGCGCTGTCATCGTTCTCCGTCCCGTGGTGATGACGTCACGCTATACTCCCTGTAGTAAGTGCGCTGTCATGTCGCGGTCCCGCCCTGATGACGTTCCAGCGCGAGGTGGTTGTTGTTGTTTTGCTGACTAGAAGGAGGGGTAACCATGGTGATAGCCACGTGGTGTATGGCTGCGTCATTGAAATGGAAAATCTGGGACGGTGGAGTAGGGGAATGGGTAGGACAAGGAGCTGGCAGCAGAAACCAATCAGGTTTCTGTTTTCATTTTAAAACTAGACCTGCCAAAATGAAACCTTGTATCTGATTGGTTGCCAAGGGCTTTGTTTTATATATATATATATATCTTTTTGGGTCATTACAAGGAAGGGTCTGTACCCATGTAATATGGTGCTATATAAAAGCTATATGGCAGGCCACAAAGTCACACATATAAAAAAGCTTTTTAGTTGCCCCTGAGCATGGGTATTCTACTCTGTGGGGCAATAAGGTGCCAAAACCACTGTGTGGGGGCATTAACAGGGCATAACTACTGTGTGGGGGCACTAAGGGGGCATAACTACTCTGTGGGGGCACTAAGGAGGCATAACCACTGTGTAGAGGCACTAAGGAGGCATAACTACTGTCTGTGGGGCACTAAGGGGACATAACTACTACTGTGTGGGGCACTAAGGGGGCATAATTACGGTGTGGTGGCACTAAGGAGGCATAACTACTGTGTGTGGGGCACTAAGGAGACATAACCACTGTGTAGGGGCACTAAGGAGGCATAACTACTGTGTGGGGCACTAAGGAGGCATAACTACTCTGTGGGGCACTAAGGAGGCATAACTACTCCGTGGGGCACTAAGGATACAAACCTACTGTGTGGGGGCACTAAGGGACATAACTACTGTGTGGGGCACTAAAGAGGCATACTACTTTGTGGGGGTACTAAGGGGGCATAACTACTGTGTGGGGGCACTAAGGGGACATAACTACTGTGTGGGGGCACTAAAGAGGCATACTACTTTGTGGGGGTACTAAGGGGGCATAACTACTGTGGGGGCACTAAGGGGACATAACTACTGTGTGGGGGCACTAAAGAGGCATACTACTTTGTGGGGGTACTAAGGGGGCATAACTACTGTGTGGGGGCACTAAGGGGACATAACTACTGTGTGGGGGCACTAAAGAGGCAAACCTACTGTGTGGGGGCACTAAGGAGGCATAACTACTCTGTGGGGCACTAAGGATACAAACCTACTGTGTGGGGGCACTAAGGGGACATAACTACTGTGTGGGGGCACTAAAGAGGCATACTACTTTGTGGGGGTACTAAGGGGGCATAACTACTGTGTGGGGGCACTAAGGGGACATAACTACTGTGTGGGGGCACTAAAGAGGCAAACCTACTGTGTGGGGGCACTAAGGATACAAACCTACTGTGTGGGGACACTAAGAGGGCATAACTACTGGTTGGGGACACTAAGGGGACATAACTACTGTGTGGGGGCACTAAAGAGGCATACCTACTGTGTGGGGGCGCTAAGGGGGCCTAACTACTGTGTAGGTACCAAGGGGGCATAACTACTGTGTGGGGTGTTACTTAGAATAAGTCAGGGGCTCCATCAGGCTTGCCTGGTATCTGTTGAGAGAGGGATCCGCCTCGTCATCCCGGTTTCCTGTGTAAATGGCGCAGATGTGAACAGAGCCTTAAATATATTTTGCTCCTGACTTTCATACAAACAGATTTTTTGATTTTCATTTCTGCAAAACACTTGATGTGCTGTGCAAACCGATTACAATAATGTGTCAGGCTGCAGACAGATCACAGCATTGTCTGCATGTGCAAATGTATTTTACAAGCGTCTCCAAAACAATTTGCTACATAATTAATTTTGCCTTCTTTAAACGGTATAAAATATTTACTTCGTTAGAAAATTAGGAAGTTGTCAGGAGGCAAAGCATCCGATGAGAACACGCTGCCGTGCAGCCATAATGTAATGGCTAATGTGGTTTGTTTGTTGCATCTCGTTATTGTGAAGCCCCCAAATCTGCAACCTCTGGGGGAGGGGGGATTTATCAATATGATATATCACTTATCTGGGATACAAAAGTAGCTGTTTTTTTTGTACAAACCATTTGCAACTTTTTGGCATTTTCCGACGCTCTTGCCATTGATGGTATTGGTGGGGCTTCCTAAACCTGAATATATTGATCATAAATTAGGCCAAAAATTGGCCTATTTCTTGGCTTATTTGTGCGCAGAGAGTCCGAGACACATTTATTAAAGGGCATCTGTCAGCAGTTTTGTACCTATGACACTGGCTGACCTGTTACATGTGCGCTTGGCAGCTGAAGACATCTGTGTTGGTCCCATGTTCATATGTGCCCGCATTGCTGAGAAAAAGGAAGTTTTAATTTATGCAAATGAGCTTCTAGGAGCAACGGGGGCGTTACCATTACACCTAGAGGCTCTGCTTTCTCTGCAACTGCCATGTCCTCTGCTCTTTGATTGACAGGGCCAGGTGTGATGATGTTTTCGTTGGTCCTGTCAAACTGTAGAGGCCACGGCAGTTGCAGAGAGAGCAGAGCCTCTAGGTGTAACGGCGACGCCCCCGTTGCTCCTAGGACCAACACAGATGTCTTCAGCTGCCAAGTGCACATGTAAGAGATCAGCCAGTGTCATAGGGACAAAACTGCTGCTGACAGATGCCCTTTAAACCATTGGCCTAGCGGATAGTCCAAACAGTCTCCAGCATGTTGCTTCAGAGAACACGACGTGAAGAGGATTGGGGACTAGAGAAGCCTCCAAAAAGCATTGGTAGGGGATCAATAAGGTGACTACTCACTGTTTGTTATTTTAGCCTTCTCTGATGCAATTTTTATTTAAAATTATTCTACCAGAATACCCCACTGAAGCCAGTCATTGGCTGCAGCGAAGCATGTGACCATATCCATGCTGTGCCAGACGCATCCCTACTAATCAGTTGTTTGAGGGTAGCTCCGGTGCTGGAAGTCGCCACTAGAACTAAGCAGTGCGGTCAGCTGTGTAAGGACTCATGCACGCGGTTGTTTTTTGCGGATTGGATGTGGACCCATTTATTTTAACAGGGCTGAAAAGACTCGGATCCATTCTGCGGCCCCGTAAAAAAATAGAACATGTCCTATTCTTGTCCATTTTGTGGACAAGAATAGGACATTTCGGTCGGAGTAAAAAATGCTCGCACGCACTCGGCCAGTATCTGTTTATGCAGATCCGCAAAACACGGCCGTGTGCATGAGTCCTAATGGAGAGGGCTCGCTACTACAGAGTTGCTCCCATTGAAGTCAGTGGGAGGAGCGCTGCAGGGATGAGCTACACCGAACAGCTGGTGATGTCCTGTCCTGAGGATAGGCCATCGCTTAGTAAAGGCTGGATGCCCCTATAAGTTGGCCGTAGACATTATAAGAGTATATTCACATGCAGCAGAGTTAGGGATCATGCACACGAACATATTTTTTTTCCGTGTCCGTTGTGTTATTTTTTCGCGGCCTGTATGCAGAACCATTCACTTCAATGGGGCTGCAAAAAAACGGAACTGAGTTCATGGGCATTCCGTGTCCGTATGTCCGCATGGCGATTCCACAAAAAAATTAAAGGGGTTTTCCAGGATTTTACTACTTCTGACCCATCCTCAGCATAGGTCATCAGTATCTGATCGGTGGGGGTCTGGCACCCGGGACCCCCATCGATCAGCTGTTTGAGAAGGCACCAGTGCTCCCGTGAGCACCGAAGCATTCTCTCAGCTTTTCCTAGGCCAGTGACGTCACCTTCATCGGTCACGTGGCCTAGGAGCAGCTCAGCCCCATTCAAGTGAATGGGACTGAGCGCGATATCAAGCACAGACGCTTACAATGTACAATGCTGTGGTAAGCTGCGAGAAGGTAGCGGCGCTCACAGGAGCGCCGATACTTTCTCAAACAGCTCATCGGCGTGTCGGACTCTCACCAATCAGATACTGATGACCTATCCTGAGGATAGGTCATCAGTAGTAAAATCCTGCAAAACCCCTTTAACATGTTATTGTCCGCATTACGGACAAGGATAGGACTGTTCTATTAGGGGCCAGCCCTTCAGTTCCGCAAAATGCGGAATGCTCACGGCCGGTATCCGTGTTTTGCGAATCCGCAATTTGCAGACCGCAAAACAGCCAACAGTTGTTTGCATAAGCCCTTAAAGGAATTTCTGCCTTGATCTGAAAATCGTCTCTGTTCATTTCAGCTGCGTCTTTGCTGCCGCACGTGCATTGACTTCTGCAAACTCCATTCAGATAAATGAGACAAACTGGCGACAAATCTGCCCTGTGTGAACACACCTTATCAGAGTCTGTTTCAATAACAATGGCTGCCAGAGGTTTAGGGTCCATTCACAGGTTAGTATTTTTCTTTTCCAGATTTTCATTCCGTTTTTTGCAAATCCATGTTTCCGCAAAAACATTCAGTTTTTACCAACTGAGCGTCCACATGTGTTCCGTTTTTTTCCACAAAAATAACGGAAGGAGGAATATATAAATTTATATATTTTTTTCTATTTCTTGGAAACGGATCCGCAATGATGACATGCGGATGACATTTTGATGCATTCCCCATGTCATCCGCATCTTTGTGGACCCATTGACTGCAATCGGAACGCAGACGCGTATTTTGCGGACAATATTAGGACAAGCTCTATTTTTTTGGGCGGATCCGCATCAGTTCTGCGTTGCGTGAAAATCGCAGCATGTTCTATATTCTGTGGTTTTCACGCAGCCCTGGGCCCATAGAAGTGAATGGGGCTTCAGTGAAAAACGCATTGCACCCTGAAGCAAGTGTAAATGCAATGAGTTTTTCACTGATGGTTGCTAAGAGATGATGTTTGTAAACCTTCAGTTTTTTATCACGTGCGTGAAAAACGCATCAAAACGCATTGTACCCGCGTGGAAAAAACTGAACAACTGAACGCAATCACAGATAAAACTGACTGAACTTCCTTGCAAAATGGTGCGAGTTTTCCTGAACACACCCTGAACGCACCCCAAGCCAATCCGTCACGCTCGTGTGAAAGGGGCCTTAAGATTTTAAAAAAAATGGGTGATTTTTACTTTTTTTGGACACCCCCTATGATCTGTATTCATGGCACAGTGAGATCCAGTACAGGCACGGGGTTGTCGATCGCACAATAGTGATCTACGAGGAGCCAGTCCTCCCTATTCTCTATGGCAGGCGTTGCGCTTGTACTTGTGACACGCACCGAACAATAGGACAGGGAAAACACAAGGCTTGCACTTTGATCCCTCTTGTACAGAAGCTCATTTGCGCATTCAACACAACAGGCACCGGAGTAATATACAAGCCCCTGAGAACGAGCCCTTGTGTCCATATAGATTTTTCATTAGATATTTCCAGATCCAAGCCACCGCCAATTATTTTCAATCCCGCCAGATGTCAGTACGCGACGGCAAACTCGTTAAGGCAACGTTATCGATTCGGAAATAACGGGTGATCTAATTGAATATTAGAGGTGCCCAAGTTAGGAAAATATAATCCCCACAAATTTGCATCGTTGGCACATTGTGATCGAAACTAAAACAACGAAATCCAGTTCTGCCTGATTATATGTAATGAGATGCGGAAACACAACCAAAGTGCAAGCTATTTAAAGCGACATTACTATTTTACTGCCTCTCCCCCGAGGCCAGTCTATTAATGCACAAACATAGGGAACACGCAGTGTTGTGCGCCGTGTGCCCTTCCTCAGGTCTGGAATCAGGATGAACGAATGCTTACATTAGCATATGAATAGGCCGCTATAGTTTAGGGTTTTTTTATGTCACTAATAAAATTAAGGTTCCTAGCGGAAATTGGCTGATGGCAACATTTTTCTTCATTTTGTGATATGTTTAAATCCATCGTCCCATATGGAGTTCCTCTTTTATGGAGGGAGGTGTCATCATCCATCGCAGAGAGGACAAGTACACAACTTTTTATCCATATACCCTATTAGTGCATCTGTATGATCTAGAGGAGGGGGTGCCTTGTTTAGGACTCCACTTTTAAGCCAGAGCTGGGACCCTGATCAAGTGGGGCTTCAAATTTGACCCGGCAATATCAGCTGATGATATTGAAGGAAACCACAGCACTCCAGTTCCTCAAAATTTCTACGTTTTATTCACCAAAAATTGTGCAAAATACATTTCGACCTTACCAGGTCTTTTTCAAGCCAAGGTTGAAACGTTACACAATTTTTGGTGAATAAAATGGAGGAAAATAAGAGAAAAATATTTTTCATCAGCCCTCATATCAATCCTCAGATCAGACCCCACATAAAAATCAGGATATCGGATCAGGCCGCCATAAATATCAGGACATCACATCAGCCCTCCATGTCAGACCCCCATCAGACCTCAGATCAGCCCACTCAGACCCCCATCAGACCTCAGATCAGCCCTCCATGTCAGACCCCCATCAGACCTCAGATCAGCCCTCAATGTAGACCCCATCAGACCTCAGATCAGCCCTCCATGTCAGACCCCCATCAGACCTCAGATCAGCCCTCAATGTTAGACCCCATCAGACCTCAGATCAGCCCTCCATGTCAGACCCCCATCAGACCTCAGATCAGCCCTCCATGTCAGACCTCAGATCAGCCCACTCAGAACCCCATCAGACCTCAGATCAGCCCTCAATGTTAGACCCCATCAGACCTCAGATCAGATTAAAATAAAAAACCTCCTCTTACCCGTCCTGTGCTGCAGCTCCTCACCACCTCCGGCAGAAGTCGCGCTCCCTGTCTTCACGGCCTGTCCTGCGTGCAGCGTCAGGTCATAGTGTGCTGTCAGGACAGTGAAGCGCTGGCTGGGAAGACGAGGAGGGTGAGTATCACAAGTGCTTGCATCGCTTCGCTCCCAGCACCTAATACATACTAGTGAGCGCTTCCATAATGGCAGCACTCACTAGTATTCGCTTTATAAGACGCACGGCCATTCCCCCCCACTCTTTTGGGGGAAAAAAGTGCGTCTTATAAAGCGAAAAATACGGTATGTCTGGTTTAATAGGGTTGACCCAGCAGAGCGTGCTCTTCAACATCAAAATTGAGCAGGCCTTCAAGGGTTAAATTTACTGACAACCTTTTCTCCATCATTAGAAAATAATAGATCATAATGTATTCTTTCCACAGTATAATTTTAATGTTTTGTTCCTCAGCGATCAATATCATATAGTGCCAGGTTTTTAACAAAAATTTTTTTTTTATAATACGACTTTCTGATTTTAGTTTTCATATGTGAATTTGTGGCGTCAAGTGATGGACGGGTTACTGTAAGTAATTTTAACATTTTTGGCTAATTTCAGATAAGACTAGATAATGTTGTAAAATTATTCTGGATTCTTAAGGGTCGCTTATAAAAAGTCAACCCTTGACATTCACGAGAGTCTGTCAGATGTGTAATTTTAATGACTTTCACTACCTAACAAGTCTCCCCAGTGGCCAAAGTAATACCGGTGACAGGTGCATTCATATTCATAAAGCCCCCAACATTTACTCTGCATCATCAGAGTCCTTCTCCAATTTATTACGTGACCCATAATAGCCCCATTCTTCCAGACGATAGCAGCCATAGATTTGCTCACATTCTGTATACTTGATGCAAATTCCTTCTTTTTATGGTAAATTTTAACCATGAAGGTTATCTTAAAGGGGTTGTCCAAGCGTGACTGGTGGGGGTTCCGACTCCTGGCACCCTTTCGGTGAGCGCCGCAGCCTCCTCACAGCATACCAAGCACAGCTCCATCCATTGGATAGCGGCTGTGTTTGGTATCGCAGCTCAGCTCCGTTCATTTAAATAGGACTGAACTGTGCCTAGATCATGTGACCGATGACTGTGATGTCACTGGGCGAGGAAGAGGCCGTAGCACTCACAGAGTGCCGCGATCTCTTCAAATCGCTGATCGATGGGGTGCTGGGAGTTGGACCCTCACGATCAAATACTAATGACCTGTCCTATGGGAGAAAGGATCAATTAATCACATGTTAAACTCCCTAAAAATAAGTGTAAAAAAAAAAGTGAAAAAAAGTTTTTAAAAATATTTAAAAAATAAAAACATATAAAAATTAAAATGACCCACCTTTCCCCATAAAAAAAATAAAAATAAAGAAAAATCACCGTGTCCCAAAAAGCCTGAACTATTGAAATATAAAAAATATGTAGCCCGTATGGTGAGCAGTGTAATGTATTAAAACACAAGAAAATATAAAAATGTGGTATAGCTGTCATCTGGCATAGATAACCCATAAAACAGTGGTGGAATTTTTATTTTCCAATTCCATCTGGAGTTTTTTTTTTCGAGCTTCTCACTACATCCTATGAAATATTAAATGGTGTCATTAGAAAGTACAACTTTTTTTGCTTTGCAAGCATAAACATACAGCAATTCCATATGCATGCAGGACTTTTTCTCCCATCTAAAATAACGGATCTCTGAAGGAACTGAAAAAAAAACAGATGCAAAATGAGCACAACGGAAGCTCAAAATAAATGATCCGTTTTTTTTTTTCCATTCTTCTGACGAATCAGAGGAACGGAAAACAAAACAGTGATATGTACCCAGCCTCATTTATACATTTACCCTAAATCTCTTTTTACTTTTAGAAGTCATGTGGGCGGTGCCACTCAGTGATTGACAGCTAACTCTGCATGACTAAGCATACAGGGAAGGCTGTCAGTTTGTAGGACCACCCACAGGACTCTAAAGCATAAAAAGAGTAGAGGTTCAAATGAATACCTTATATACTAAATCATTTTCCCATAAAATGATCTATCAGCTCCTCCTGCTCTATCACAGGCCACCTGTAGACTGCATTGCATTTTCTTGGTGACAAAATTGGGCACCGGAGCAGCAGCCAAACAGCTATGGTGGAGGATCGGTAAGGTGAGTACTTACTGTTTGTTATTTTATCTCTCTCCCATTTTTATTGAAAATGATGTCACTAGAATGCCCCTTTAAATGAATAAAATACAAGTTGTACATGATCTTTTCCCAAAATGCTAAATACTAATCTGCTCAGCATCTCCTGCTCAGTAGGAGCAGTTGGGAGATAGCCACAGTTGGAGCAGTGGGAGGAGGTGGCCACAGATGGAGCAGTGGGAGGAGGCAGCCGCAGTTGGAGCAGTGAGAGGAGGTGGCCGCAGTTGGAGCAATGGGAGGAGGTGGCTTCAGTTGGAGCGATGGGGGGAGGCAGCCACAGTCGGAGCAGTGGGAGGAGGTGGCCGCAGTTGGAGCAATGGGAGGAGGTGGCTTCAGTTGGAGCAGTGAGAGGAGGTGGCCACAGTCGGAGCAGTGGGAGGAGGCAGCCGCAGTTGGAGCAGTGAGAGGAGGTGGCCGCAGTTGGAGCAATGGGAGGAGGTGGCTTCAGTTGGAGCGATGGGGGGAGGCAGCCACAGTCGGAGCAGTGGGAGGAGGTGGCCTCAGTTGGAGCAATGGGAGGAGGTGGCTTCAGTTGGAGCAGTGAGAGGAGGTTGCCACAGTCGGAGCAGGGGGAGGAGCTGGCCACAGTTGGGGCAGTGAGATGAGGCGGCCGCAGTTGGAGCGGTGGGAGGAGGTGGCTTCAGTTGGAGTGATGGGGGGAGATGCTCGCAGTTGGATCAGTGGGGGGAGGCAGCCACAGAGCGGTGGGAGGAGGGGGCCACAGTTGGAGCACTGGGGGGAGGGAGCCACAGTTGGAGCAGTGGGGGGTGGGGTGGCGGGCGTAATTTTTTATTTATTTAATTTTTAAAATAAATATCCCTCTTGGACTGAAATCACACACAGCATTTTGAAGCATTTTATATGTTTTTTTTAATTGGCGTTTTTAATGGATTTTTTATTTCTGGTCAAAAATTCTGCTTCAAGATGCTGCTTTCTGTTTCATTTTGCACACAGCAGGTATTCTTGGATAGAACAGGAACGGGAAAAAGGAAAGACTTTTCCTTCCTGCTGGGTCAACATCTGAAATACATCACCTACCCACAAGATAGATGATAAGTCTCCTATTTGGCAAGGATCCACCTGCTGGGACCCCCAAAGATCACAAGAACGGGTCCCTGAGTGGATAGAGTAATAGTCAGGCATGTGTACTGCTGCACCACTCACATCAGACTGCCAAAGAGAAGCCGAGTACATCGCTTGTGTGACCATCACAGCATTCAGTCCAGGGACTCAGAAACCCCATTCTCCTGATCTGTGGGAGTCCCAGTCATCAGACCCTCACTGATCAGAAACGTATCCTATGGATAGATGATAATTTCTTTTGGTGGGAGAAGCCATGTAAGTTTGTGCCAAATTTTTTGAAAAGTCTACATACACAGCCTTTTTTATTTTGGGGCTTGTTGACATTTTCTTCAGAAAACAATATGCTCTGGGTAGGGTTTTTTTATTTATTTTTTCCATAGGCTTCTCTAAAAGCATCAGAAAAAGCAAAATACAAAAGAAAAATGTCCACCACAAATGCTTGCAAAAATGTTTGAAATTCATGGTGTTTTTGCAAACACACAAAAAGAGTGTGTTCCTGTGTCTAGAACCCAGTTTAAGGTATGCCCTCACAGGGCAGAAAAAAAATGGGAAAAGCTTGCTGCAAAAACTGCATCTATTACATGTGGTTGGGTTTTGGCTCGGAAATGGCTGCAGATTTCACCCTCTCCATTTGCAAAGGGTAAAACCCATGGTGGAGAACTGCCACCTAATTTGACACGCTTTAGATTTCAGATCTGCACCGCTGGTCAACTTACGCTGCACCACTTTGCCGGTACTGTTCAGCACTGCAGATGTGTCATGTGTGAACCCACCCTAAAATGTAGTTTTTGATGTAGTTTTTTGAGCCAAAGCCAGAGGTGGATCCAAATGACAGGAGAGGTGTCAGTCTTTTCTCTATGCTTTACAATGCTTTTGTATCTACTCTTGACTTTGACTCAAAAAACTGTATCAGTAACTGCACCAAAATGCTTGAAAATTGCATGTGTGAATACAGCCTATAAGGCACTGTTCGGAGGCCTCTGTACAAATTCCATATGTGAAGCTATATGATTGTAGTCATGACCAATGTTAAAACAACGGTGCAAATTTATTAACGTGAGTGTGCCTAAATCCTGGAGTAAAATATGGCAACATATCAAGTTTTAGACCTATTCATGAAGAAAATGCTCCAAAAGGAATAACCCACTGCACCCCACCTTGGGCGTGGATTGGTGGGAGGAGGGTGTGGCTTAAGATGCGACGTGTCAAAATTAAGCCAAGATCTTCATGCAAAGTAAGCCAGCCATTAAATTTTATAAAGTTAGACAAAAGTGTCTAGCCATGGAACACATTTAGCATCCACCATGAGCCACTGTCATATTTTTGGGGATCTCCACATTTTAGATAGGGTTAATAAATCTGCCCCAACATCTTTAGGTTGGAATCACACATGGAGATTATGTGACAGTTAATTTGAGCCAAAGCCAGCAGTGGATCCCTAAAACAGGAAACGT
The DNA here is from genome assembly GCA_900303285.1 of Rhinella marina. Classification (NCBI taxonomy): domain Eukaryota; kingdom Metazoa; phylum Chordata; class Amphibia; order Anura; family Bufonidae; genus Rhinella; species Rhinella marina. The sequence continues at coordinate 526,049 of ONZH01001471.1, read as the reverse complement.
TTAGCTGAAAAAACTGCATCAAAAACTATATGTGTGATTCCAGCCTTAGGGTTCATGCACACGGCTGTTGCCAGGCTGTGGTAGTATTGTGGCCCGCATACTGCGGGTCCTCAATACACGGGCACCGGCTATGTGCATCACGGTTCACGGACCCCATTCATGGACCCATGGGTCCGCAATCCCGGAGATGTGGAATGGAGGCACAGATCGGAACCCCACAGAAGCACTACAGAGTGCATGCACTACTTTTTTTGCGGTGCGGACCGTGGGATGCAGGTTGCGGACCCCATTCTAGTGAATGGATCCGCGATCCGAATGCAGCGGCCCCACGGTCAGTACCCGTGCATTGCAGACTGCAAATTGCGGTCCACAGCACGGGCACTGACGGCACTTATGAGCCCTTATCAGGATGAGTAGCTCGAAAGAGTTATCCCATGAAGAGTATTTATTACCTGTCCACAGGAGAGGTTATAAATGTCAGATTACGAGAGGTCCAACCACTGGGATCTCAAGCCATCCTAAGGACAAGGTGTCCCGTGTCCTGTCCTTTGAATGGTGTGGCAGTGTGGATGTCGGTCCACTGCTCAGTCCGCTTCTATGGGACTAACAGAGCACTGTCTACATCAGTCAAATAAACGTCTCATTCTTATTATCACGGGGGGTCCAAACAGTAAGAGATATTGTGATCCTACATTTTTAACCTGTAAGGTTCAGAATTTAGCTACCTTGGATGACCCAATTTGTTCATGTACATAACCAATTTTTATTGTGATCTCTATCTCCATACATGTATTAAAATGTATTGCCTAAGATAAGGCTCATTCAATATGGCCGCTGTTAACTAATGAAGCCTTGTGCCATTACTAGGAGTAATGGTGCATGCATTAAAGGGGTTATCCAAGATCTATAATGCCCCCTCATATGCCTGGGCCCCTCATACTTCCCCATGCTCCCCGACACTCTTGTCACTTCTGATGCCGGCACGGGCGCCGCTGCATCTCCCCATCGCGTGGATGAAAACAGCAGCCATTGGCATGGTATTGGCTTTCCCCAACCCGCCACCCCCCTTCCCCCCGACGCTGGATGTTTTCATCCAAACGATGGGGGGATGTAGCTGCTGTGCCAGTATCAGAAGTGACGCGGGTGCCGTGGACGAGGTAAGTATAACCTCTGTGAGAGGCCTGGGCATATTGGGGGGCATTATAGATCTTGGATAACCCCTTTAATGTATTAAATTACGAATTCAAACCTGGAGTTGTGGCACATGCCCCAATCATTAACGAATCTGGGTTTGGATTCGTTATGTAATACATTAATGCATGCTCTGCTACTCACAGTAACGGGGCAAGCGCGGGTCTTCATTAGTTAAAGGGGTTGTGCGGGTTCAGAGCTGAACCCGGACATACCCTTAATTTCACCCAGGCAGCCTGCCTGATGTTAGCATCGGAGCATCACATGGCATTTAGCCTGGTTCCTGTGATGTACCGGGATCTGCCAGGCGGAGGCTTCCGCCCGGCAGGAGCCCGGTGACGTCACCGGCACTGATGGGCGGGCTTTAGCGCTGCCCTAGCCAGTAAAACGGCTAGGGCAGCGCTAAAGGCGGCCCATTAGAGCCAGTGATGTCACCAAAGCCTCCGCCCGGCAGTGTGTATTAGTAAGCAAAAGAGCCTTGTCCCTACGCGATGCCAGATGCTCCGATGCTAACATCAGGCAGGGTGCCTGGGTGAAATTAAGGGTATGTCAGGGTTCAGCTCTGAACCCGGACAACCCCTTTAACAGTGGCCATATTGAAAGAGTCTTATCGGAGTTGATGCATTTTAATATATGTATGGAGATAAGATGGATTAAGTTGCCTCCTCACTACTCTATAATTTGCAGAGTTTAGAGGTAATTTTTTTTAGGGACTGATCGATCAGCACAAAAGTGCATCATGGTGGCTTAGTGGTTAGCACTGGTGTCTTGCAGCGCTGGGATCCTGGGTTCAAATACCTGCATGGAGTTTGTATATTCTGCCCGTGTTTGCAAGGGTTTTCTCCGGTTTCCTCCCACACTCCAAAGACATACTGATAGGGACCTTAGATTGTGAGCCCCATTGGGGACAGTGTGATGGTAATGTCTGTAAAGTGCTGCGGAATATAGTAGCACTATATAAATGCATAACTAAAAGACTCCTAACTCTATTTAAATATTAAGCCCCACCCACTTTTAACTCTATGCATTCATAACATGGGACTTGCATCTATAATACATCGATATACACATCTATATCTGTATTACATCTAGGCATAAACTGCTTCTTTTAACTAGACTTGTTTGGTAAGAAAATGCGCAAACCTCAGCTCACAGCAGACAGTTTATGCCTAGAAAATAATAGATAAATAGCCCCAAGCATAGAAGTAACTAATTACAGTCATACATATAAAAGAGTCTGTTTTACATTGCTTACTCACACAGTCATTTAATAATTTATGTGTAATTTTATAATACACGAGCCTCGTGTTCCTAATATCAGGTGTTTTTGTGCTCATAACTACGCTGCCCTTTGGCTGTTAAGTTGTTTAACAGTAAACCAATAATTACCTTCATGCAGCCAGACCAAATTACTGAATAATCCAATTACTGGTCTAATTTTAGACCAGTAAGGGTGAATTCACACACGGCAGATCTGTTGCAGAATTTTCTGCGACTGTCTCATCTGAATGCAGCTTGCTGTAATCCATATATTTGTAGCTGAAACGACCCAATTCAGAAATTTCTGCATGAAGTGCGTTAGCTTCTTGGTAGTCTTAGCATGTGTAGATATATATATATATATATATATATATATACATATATATATATAGAGTCTGAAATCTGTATACACATGCAAAAACCTGTCATTAAAACTTTTAGGCTATTGCATGGCAAAATATATGTTACCTTTCATTTTTCAAGGAGCTCATACTTATCATGACTTGAATACTAGTGTCTCATTTTAGATTCAAAAGAAAATATTATTTTTAGTGATTTAACTATTTTTATTATTTGATTTTTTTAGATTCTTAGATTTATTTTTATCATTTTTTTTTATTTAGATAAGTCATATCGTATGAGAATTTTGCAGAACATATCAACTTATAAAAAGTGACCAAATAAATAATTACATAATTAACTAAATGAAAGGAAAAAAAGTTAATTAATTATTGTAATTATTTCTGACAATTAGTAATGGATTATAAAAATTATATTATTATTATTATTATTAATAATATATTAATAATTTCATTATAATATTATTATTAGTAGTAGTAATAATATAAGCCTGTTTACAGGTTTACCAAATGTGTAAAAATAATTATAATAATATTAAGTTATTAATATATAATTCATTATAACAAATATTGCTATTGCTATTCATTATTATTTATAGCAATAAGAATAATTATTTTATCATTAATACTGATAATAACATTAACAGCTTGTGTTATCATTAATCTGTTCCAAAATATATTTAATAAGTAATTGATACCACAATGCAGGTATTAATATTTTATTTTTATTATTACTCTCTGCTGTGCTTTCCGAAGGCAGTTTTTGTAGTTGTTTCATGAGACTTGACAGCTTCCAGGGGTCTCTATGTCTGGGGCCGTTGGAAGGACTAGGAGACAAAGTGGAATTAGCCAGTACACAATACATTCAATAAAGAGGCAGATCCCATTTCATCTCTTTGTCGGGGAAGCCCCCCGTGCCGATGAGTTAATGGGGCAGAAGAGATTGCCAATGGTGGCAGAAGTGACCATTGAAATGAGGGTGTCAATAAAAGGAGGAGAGACAAAGACAAAACACACACAGGCTCATAGAAAGGAACAGATGGGGTGCAAGGGGGAAGTGGAACAGGAGGAAAACAATTAACAATCAATATAGTAAGAGCTTCATAATTCATCACTAAATCAAAGGACTCCAGAGTCGAGAACAATGCTTAAACAATTACCACTTGGTTAACAGACTTCATAGCCAAGCCTAATAACCATATACACGGCAACACACACAAATAAGAGCAGTATTAATGACATGATACCACATGTCATGGGGCCGAGCTATGCATCATGTCTATTATAAGTTATCAAATATAACCATGCAAATATAACAAAAAGTGATAATATAAAAGTTATTAAGGTTCTTATCACTGTTTCTGTAAAACTACAACTCCCAACATCAGCTGATAGCCTTTGGGATATGCTGGAACTTTTAGTGCTGTAACATCTACGTATCTATGCATGAGTTCCAAAGAAAATGCAGCTATAAATTAGAATGTTTATATGTATTACTACTTTAAATGAAATGAACACCTTTCCAAAAAATGAATAATTGTAAATTCTAATGAAATGTAACATAAGTCTTTTTATTCTTATAAAGCTAATTTCCTCCGATCTTTTCATTCAAGAGCGCAGTTTCATGAAACGACCTCTAGACGGCGGCATTTCTCCTCTTAAGTTTGTCCAACTCGAAAGAGAAAAAGAATTTACTCGCCTTCGGTTTTAATTAACGTGTAAATTGGGTAGATTAAATGACTCTAAATAATTATCCACAGATCCTATAAACAGGACAACATATTTAATTAAGCCGCTATATGGATTTTGAAAACTGTTAATGTTACATTATGTTTTTAAAGTGTTTTAACCTATTGTTTGCCAGATATTTCTGCATTCCATTGTGCTTTTTATAGACAAAAAATTAAAACCAACGAGAAGAAAACATTTTAAAAAATATAAAAGAAAAATCAAAATGATATTTTTTTCTGTCTTTAAATAAGACTGGTTATATTCAAGGAATTTCCCGTTAAGGTTAAAGTTATTTTATGGGTGCTGGGGAATTAGTGAGGAGGAATGGATAAGGTAAGTGAAAATAAAATCCAATTTCATTATATCAATCAAATTTAATTGGCAATTTGTATAAGCAATGGACAGGCTGGCTTTAGGTAAAACTATTAGAGTGAACTGGGGTTGTTACAGAAAATTTTGCTTAGTTAATTAGTGTCTGAACTGCACAGTGAAAAAGATCCTTAGATTTACTCTCTACAAAGAGAGAGCAGCATAGACAATTCATTAAGCAGGCGGCTTGTAAATTAGAGCTAAGTTAACCTGATTTCCCTTAATTAAAACATCTTTTCTCGTTTACGATGTGGATATAAGTAGATCTCTAGGGTTTTGAATTTTCTACAACAGCAGATGGTCAAGCTAGAAGCAGATAATAGTTAACGCTTTCTTTCTACTAGATCAGAACAACGTGAGTCATTGGCCCATTGGAGGATTAAAATTAGTGATTACAAAGAGCTGTTAACCCTGTCGAGTACAAGTCACAGAAGGGAACCCATCTCAATTGGGCTCCAGTAGGCCAAGGCCTCCTCTAGAAGCTGCTGAGAATAAGGTGGAAGGAGATAATGGGTCTAGATTGACTTGTGCACTCTAGCGCTCGACACTTCATTTGGAAACTCGAGGGAATTGACAAGAAACAGCAATTTGACATTTAAATTGGCATCCAATAAACAATGTTATATGAGCGAGAATGAAGGAATAAGGAGTAAAGTCTGAATCCGGCCATAGACGGTGCAATCTTTGGTAAAGATTTAACACAGATGCAATATTTTCTAATCAATGTAATTCAGGATCAGTCACTTAGTATTATTTTTATGCAGTGATTCATATTGCTCTTGCATGTAATTAGGAGTTTATTTAATGCCTGCACCCATATGGATTCACAGTATCCATCTCAGCCTTCTAGATTTCAAAACTTTTGCTTAGAAGGAATGTGATAAAAAAACATTTCTACTGATGGATATAGATAGATAGATAGATAGATAGACAAATAGACAGATAGATTGATATAAGAATAGATGGGTAGAGAGATAGATAGATACACAATAGCCAGATAGATGCATAGATAGATAGATAGATAGATAGATAGATAGATAGACGGATAAATAGATATTGCATAGATAGATATAGCAGATAGCTATTAGATTGTTTTTTTAAGACAGATCACTAGATACACAAACAGATAGATAGATAGATAGATAGATAGATAGATAGATAGATATAGCAGATAGCTATTAGATAGTTTTCTAAGACAGATGACAAGGTAGAGATAGATTATAGTTTTCTAATAGATTGAGGGATACTATAGATAGATAACTAGATAGATATTAGATAGTAGGATAGATAGAAGATAGATACCCGATATCTCCACAAATGTGTATGTATATGTCAGTGAAGATAAATCTCCTCACAAAAAATGTCTGTGAATGTGAAAGTGGACCCCACTATTGGAGATTTTAATCTAAATCCAAACTAAGAGAATGTAATTTTTTTATTTTATTTTAATGACAATTAATGAGATTTCATGCTGACAACACAGTATTTCAAATGGATATTATTAAATATACTAATAATATTTTTTAATATACCAATTATATTGATTGTTTTATTAATTTACTAACATTGTCAATATGCTAATTATGCATATATATTTTTCAGCATGTATAAGAAATTGTATATTTTTAGACATTATTTTTTAGATTCTTAACTAATTGCCTGAATTGTAACTGGTGTAGAATGTAATTTGATTAAATTGCATTTTATGATTTTTATTTGGTGGTCTGCTTACACACTTTTTATGTCTTGTGATAGTGCTCTATTCTGAAAGCCTTTTTTAAATTAATTTATTCACTTTTGGCTAAAATAATGTAAAAAAGATATTGTACTATTATATTTTTATATATAGTTGCTATGCAATGACAGATTTTTTTTCTTCGATGATGCCTTTAAAGGTATTACTAGTTTAACTTTTGTTTGGGCATCGACATGCGGCACAATGTGAATCATAACTGTGCTGTATTTTCTTAACCGAAAAACAGGTTCTTCCAGGTTAATGGTTAAATAATGGTAAATTATTTTGTAGAGACCTATAAAAACGTCCACTGCAGTTTTTGATGCCCTTTGTTTGAGCCAAAGCCAGAAGTCATTCCAGCAGGACTAAGAGGTAGTAGTCCTGTGTTTAAATTTCTTGTTCCCTTTGAGTGCATTTCTGGCTTTGGCTTAAAAAACTTCATGAAAAATTGCCACTCTTTTTTATATATATATATAATTTGGTCAGTGGCTAAAGTTTATGAACCCAAATCAGGACCATACCATTTTATGGAAACTTTTTTCCTTAAAAATATATTGAGTCAACACTATAGTAAATCTGGCCCAAGTATTTATGGTAAATTCAATCATGAAGAAGAATAAACTGAATAAAGATTATGGTATTTCAAAATTATTTACTTTTTGTGTCTGTCTTTTTTTGTATAGTGGGTTACTGAAAGTAGAGCATATGAGTGGTAAATGAACATCTCTTCCCTGGTTAATAAGTAAAGTGTGGTCTACAAGATGAAGTACGGACAGCACAAAAGAAAGTACATTTCACTTCCGAGCCTTCTTAAATGTGCCAATAAGTGTCAATTACTCCGTCCTCCCTTTTACTGCTAATTGTATTCTAGTGTGTTGGAGGATTGTGGTTAAGTGCACAAAACCAATTTGTGTTGTCATGCCTCTAAAAAGCCAAAACGAACAATTAGGTTTCCCCCTTACACTCTGTTTTGCCAGAAGGCCGGCTAGCAATTAAAGGAAAATGTTAATAAACATATTACATACCCTAAAATACACAAAGGTTCCTACAATTCAGAAAAAAACATGTACTAATGGTGAATTAGACACACAAGATACATAGACATACAAGAAAATAAGGTGGCCCTGTCACAGACAGAAAAATAAATCCAAAACGATGTGTTGGTTGGGCCTCATTCCTTAGAACAGGCCAAGTTGCCCAAAGCAACCAATCAAAGTGCAGCTTTCATACTTGCAAAACAGGTTTAGAAATGTAAGCTGAGCTCTGATTGGTTGCTAAAGGCAACAAGGCCACTTTTCTTTTTAGATATTTTTGACAAAAGAGGCCCATCATTATTTGCATATTTACCAACATTGCAGTAAGTAAATTAGGGACAAATAAACCTCTCGGAATGCCATGAAACTGGAAATAACCGCCCATTTATATACAGTACAGACCAAAAGTTTGGACATACCTTCTCATTCAAAGAGTTTTCTGTATTTTCATGACTATGAAAATTGTAGATTCACACTGAAGACATCAAAACTATGAATTAACACATGTGGAATTATATACTTAACAAAAAAGTGTGAAACAACTGAAAATATGTCTTATATTCCAGGTTCTTCAAAGTAGCCACCTTTTGCTTTGATTACTGCTTTGCACACTCTTGGCATTCTCTTGATGGGCTTCAAGAGGTAGTCACCTGAAATGGTTTTCACTTCACAGGTGTGCCCTGTCAGTTTTAATAAGTGGGATTTCTTGCCTTATAAATGGGGTTGGGACCATGAGTTGTGTTGGGCAGAAGTCAGGTGGATACACAGCTGATAGTCCTGAATAAACTGTTAGAATTTTTATTATGGCAAGAAAAAAAGCAGCTAATTAAAGAAAAACGAGTGGCCATCATTATTTTAAGAAATGAAGGTCAGTCAGTCCGAAAAATTGGGAAAACTTTGAAAGTGTCCCCAAGTGCAGTCGCAAAAACCATCAAGCGCTACAAAGAAACTGGCTCACATAAGGACCGCCCTAGGAAAGGAAGACCAAGAGTCACCTCTGCTGCGGAGGATAAGTTCATCCGAGTCACCAGCCTCAGAAATCGCAGGTTAACAGCAACACAGATTAGAGACCAGGTCAATGCCACACAGAGTTCTAGCAGCAGACACATCTCTACAACAACTGTTAAGAGGAGACTGTGTGCAGCAGGCCTTCATGGTAAAATAGCTGCTAGGAAACCACTGCTAAGGACAGGCAACAAGCAGAAGAGACTTGTTTGGGCTAAAGAACACAAGGAATGGACATTAGACCAGTAGAAATCTGTGCTTTGGTCTGATGAGTCCAAATTTGAGATCTTTGGTTCCAACCACCGTGTCTTTGTGCAACACAGAAAAGGTGAACGGATGGACTCTACATGCCTGGTTCCCACCGTGAAGCATGGAGGAGGAGGTGTGATGGTGTGGGGGTGCTTTGCTGGTGACACTGTTGGGGATTTATTCAAAATTGAAGGCATACTGAACCAGCATGGCTACCACAGCATCTTGCAGCGGCATGCTATTCCATCCGGTTTGCGTTTAGTTGGACCATCATTTATTTATCAACAGGACAATGACCCCAAACACACCTCCAGGCTGTGTAAGGGCTATTTGACCAAGAAGGAGAGTGATGGGGTGCTACGCCAGATGACCTGGCCTCCACAGTCACCAGACCTGAACCCAATCGAGACGGTTTGGGGTGAGCTGGACCGCAGAGTGAAGGCAAAAGGGCCAACAAGTGCTAAGCATCTCTGGGAACTCCTTCAAGACTGTTGGAATACCATTTCAGGTGACTACCTCTTGAAGCTCATCAAGAGAATGCCAAGAGTGTGCAAAGCAGTAATCAAAGCAAAAGGTGGCTACTTTGAAGAACCTAGAATATAAGACATATTTTCAGTTGTTTCACACTTTTTTGTTAAGTATATAATTCCACATGTGTTGATTCATAGTTTTGATGCCTTCAGTGTGAATCTACAATTTTCATAGGCATTAAAGGGTTTCTGTCATCAGGAATTTACCATAGTAAACCGAGTGTCATTTGCAATGTGCAAATGACACCTGATGACAGATCTGTATTTTTTATACTGCTCAGTAAAGTAGTTTTTGTGAAAATTCCGTTTTTATAATATGTAAATTACCTCCCCTAGGTGCAGTAGGCGTGAACCCTGCACCTAGTAGCGGCCGTCATTCCTCCTCCGAACCCTCCTCCGTAGCGTTGATTGACAGGGCCAGGCAGCCAGCTCTTTCGGCTCCCGGCCCTGTTCGAGTTCCAAATCCCGCGCCTGCGCATTGCGATCAGCAATGCGGGCGCATTGAGGAAGCCGGGAGCCGGGCGGCCGGCGGCTCAACGCGCATGCGCGGATTGCTGATCGCAGTGCGCAGGCGCGGGATTTGGAACTCGAACAGGGCCGGGAGCCGAAAGAGCTGGCTGCCTGGCCCTGTCAATCAATTCTACGGAGGAGGGTTCGGAGGAGGAATGACGGCCGCTACTAGGTGCAGGGTTCACACCTACTGCACCTAGGGGAGGTAATTTACATATTATAAAAACGGACTTTTCACAAAAACTACTTTACTGAGCAGTATAAAAAATACAGATCTGTCATCAGGTGTCATTTGCACATTGCAAATGACACTCGGTTTACTATGGTAAATTCTGATGACAGAAACCCTTTAAAATACAGAAAACTCTTTGAATGAGAAGGTGTGTCCAAACTTTTGGTCTGTACTGTATATTAGAAAGATAGATAAATAGGAGACAGATGACAGACATATAGATGTAGGAAATAGATAGATACATAGATAGATAGGTAGATAGATAGAACCACTTCTGGCCATCTAATTTATTCACTCATGTTCAGTGCGATGTTTCATTTCAGACCCACATTTGGACTTTTTTTTCAAGCAGACAGAATGATAGAGAGAGAGAGATAGATAGACAGCTAGATAGATAGATAGATAGATAGATAGATAATTGGATAGATAGAGTAGTTCTTTCTATGCATACAAAACTAATCCATCGTACACAACCTAGTGGAAGGGGGTTAATTGACTGTACAAATACCTGTCCTCTAGCAGGATGGCCACCATATGTAACCCTAAACACCCCCTCATGACATAATGCACCATTGCATCACTGAGTGCGAGCAGTCACTTTAGATTTATCAATTAAGAAATCCTATTCAAAGCAATGAGCTTTTTTCATTGGCAGCTTCCCTAATCTGTCCCACTCCAATTAGGAGACTATACATTATTGCAGGCTTCCAAATTCTAGTAAACCATTTACTTTAACTGTTGCAAAAGTAAATAGCCTCAAAGTCATTCAATTACTCCCCATATTGCTTACTGATGCAAATGACACTACATCAACATATCTTAATATACTGGTGCCAAGTGCTGCGTACTCTGCACAGAACATTTAGCACATTTCTGGATACTTTTCTCAGTACACAGCCAGACATGGCCTTCATGTCATGGATTCTGCCTCCACAAATGCCCACATATTGCACAGGCTTATACTACACTTAATATGTCATTATATTGTCATATTGTTGTGATATGCGCTTTGTGGTTTTACATAAGACTGCAGGACCCGAACAGCAACCATAACACCATTAAATATTATTTTAACCTAATTCAGCATGAAAACCTAGTTATATTTGTCTTTTATTTTCTGTTAAAAAATATTTAAGTTGTGAGATATATACAGTCTTTTTGAGTAGGAAAATAAGAAAAAATATTTTTCATCAGACCTCATATCAGATCCTCATATCAGACCCCCATAAATATTAGGACATCAGACTACATATCAGCCCTCCATGTCAGAACCCCATCAGCCCTCCATGTCAGACCCTCAACAGACCTCAGATCAACCCTGTTCTTTCAGACCCCCATTAGACCTCAGATCAAGCCCTTTTAGACCCCCATCAGACCTCAGATCTGCCCTTTCAGACCCCCATCAGACCTCAGATCATCCCTTCAGACCCCAACAGACCTCAGAACAGCCCTTTTCTTTTAGACCCCCATCAGACCTCAGATCAGCCCTTTTTTTTAGACCCAAATCAGACCTCAGATCAGTCCTTTTCTTTTAGACCTCCATCAGCACTTTCTTTTAGACCCCCAACAGACCTCAGAACAGCCCTGTTCTTTCAGACCCCCATTAGACCTCAGATCAGCCCTTTCAGACCCCCATCAAATGTCAGATTAGCCCTTTCAGACCTTCAACAGACCTGAGAACAGCCCTGTTCTTTCAGACCACCATTAGACCTCAGATCAGCCCTTTCAGACCCCCATCAGACCTTAGATCAGCCCTTTCAGACCCCTAACAGACCTCAGAATAGCCCTTTTCTTTCAGACCCCCATCAGACATCAGATTAGCCTTTTCAGACCCCCATCAAACTAAAATAAAAAAACTTTACCTCTTACCTCTCCAGCGCCACGGCTCCGCTCCGGATCTGGCGGTCTCTTTAGAAATCGCGCTCCCCTGTCTTCTCCGGCTGCATGCACTACGTACTGATGCTGTACGGGGTCAGGACAGTGCAGCACCGGCCCCTGAAAGAAGACCAAGGAGGGTGAATATCGGAAGCACTTGCAGCGCTTCTTCTCCGCTCCCGGCATAATGGAAGCGCTCACTAGTATTCACTTTATAAGATGCACGGCCATTTTACCCCCTACTTTTTTTTTGGGGGGGGAGTGTGTCTTATAAAGTGAAAGTGTTCGCTAGTGTTTAATCTGTATAGTTATGTGCACGTCCACCTACCAAGCTGGATAAGCATGATTGCACACGCTCAGTTCCATCCTTCAGATTTTACCAGTCAAATCTACCGTTCAAGGTTGTGACAGTTACAGGGAGAGAGCTGCAGAAGGAAGCACATGCCCCCTGAGAAAGGATACATCCACTGAGCTGCTGTAGAAAAGACACACCTCTTGAGAAAGGACACACACCCTAAGGTGTAGCAGAAAGGACAAATCCCCTGAGAAAGGATACCTCCAGGGGTTCACCACCAGGGGCGGACTGGGAACTTGAAGTGGCCCTGGAAAAAATACTAAAAGTGGCCCCGTTTTGTAGTTGAGTCAAAATTTATGGAAGGCAGGGCCAGCTATACCATATTGCGGCACATTATACCACCCCAACAGAGCCAAATACCACAGTCCACCACAAAATACTGCCAGCAGCACAAAATACATCCTCAAAAACTTCCACTGGCTGGGCAATAGGAGGGTCCAGACGGCCCCCTGGGCATCGGCCCACCGGGAAATTTCCCTGTAACGTCTATGGCCAATCCGCCCCTGTTCACCACCAATGAGGCCAGGTGAGGCGATCACCTCAGGCAGCACCAGGTAGGGGAAAAAGGGGGAAGGGCCATGGGCAATGAGCGCTTTCATTGTGGCAAAGGGGTTAGGTTAAGAAATTGGCATGGGGGGGCGCAGTTTCAGTTTTCGCCTCAGTCAGCAGAAAGGCTAGGTGCACCCCTGCATACATCCCATGAGCTGCAGCAAAAATGACATGCCCCCTGAGCTGCTAGCCTGACACAAATCTAGCAAATCAATTGGTGCAATGAATGTGGAGATCTCTGGATACATGTGAGGTACAGGGCTGGTTCTAGCTTTGTTATAACTAGATTGCCATGTACTATATGAGGTCTGATTTTTTATATTTTTTCCATCCATCATGAGATAACCCCTTTAAGGTCTCTAGCAAAATGTATTTTTAAAAAAATCTAAGAATGTTGGTTGAGATGGGAAACGGCATGACCTGACAGCTGGCATATTAGTCAATTTCTGCAAAAGTACATTTATTGTAGAATCTTTTTTTTTTTAAGGTTGGCGACACAACTTCTCGTTGTCAGTAACTACTGCAATTTTTTTCCATTTCTTGTGGTCGTCGCCCTTGTCGCGACTGCAATTTCCCCTGAATTTATGGAGCCCAAGTCTAAATGTCAAATTCAGCTCGATTACGTATGTACGATCTTCTAAGGGAACGCTGCAGAATATTGTAAAATATCTCAAAATTTTTTATTAAATGCCTTTCTTAACTTTCTGACGCTTTGCTGTCACCCAACTCCATTAAAAAGAATGGGAGAGAGCTGCAATGCCAGACGCAACCTGTGACGCCGATTCTGGAAGACAGCAGCCATATTTTTCTAACCCTGTACAACCCCTTTAAATATAAGATTACCCCAAAATGACCGGTAACCTTTAGGACAGGAATGCTCAACCTGTGGCCCTCCAGCTGTTGTAAAACTATAACTCCCACCATGCCCTGCTGTAAGGCGATAGCTGTAGGCTGTTTGGGTATACTGGGAATTGTAGTTTTGCAACCGCTGGAGGGCCGCAGGTTGAGCATACCTGCCCTAGGAGATCGCATCTATTGGATTGTAGGGATCTGATCACTATTGTGCAAAAATAAAGTCCCCTTTGGTTACCATTACTGCAGCGATCGCTATCATTGTCACATGCTACGCGTAGCACATTAAAGGACGTTAAAACAGAAAATCCCATTATGGGGAATAGCAGGGTTTTCTTTTGATACGATAAGAAACAAATTTTCCTGACGACCTGTTTCTATCCAACCAAAAATTTAATGAGTGTAAATGGGAGAGCAGAGATTTTTTTTTTCTATTGGATTCCATATGTATCAAACAGAATCAGTAATAAGGGTATGCTCCATCGGGTGCCATGTAGCAGAGGTAGTCTCCTCTACAAGCGCTGGCCAGTAATGGTATTATAGGGAAACACCACACAGTGATACATTTAGTACCCACAGCTATGGAGTCATAGTGACTTTGTCTGTCACCATACAGGCTCTATGCACTGACCTTTTTTATTATTACTCTGTTTTGTGCATGAGGCCCATACATAGTGATCCAAATATTCTGTATTAAAATTTCCATCTAATATAACTAATGTAAAAAGGAACTGTCCTCTCTCCTGACATGCCAGATTTAGTAACTACTTGCATTCCTCATGTAATAACTATTCCGGAGCATTTATTCTTATGACTCTACGTTGTGCCATTCCTTTATTATTCCTGCTAGAAGTGATGGATGAATTACTAGCAGTTTGCAATGAAGGTCCAGATGGGTGTTACCATTTGGGGGGTCTGACATCCAATCAGTGCTGCCATCAGACTGTGCAAGGACACACTCCCAACTAATGCCACAACCCATCCCAATGCTTTCTATGGAGTTGTTTCTGGCATTCAGTACATCAGATTTAAACCCCGACACCGGGCAGAAAAACATAGCATGTAGCAATTTTTGGTCCAGTGTTTCAGGCTATGGACGCCGGAACAGATGTGTCATAAAATAACTGACTGGAGATAACTGATGTTTGTAGACCCTGCCTAACAGTATGCAGGGACAGATGACACCAGACAGGTGAGTGTGGGCCCACCCCTGAATAAATGTACCGCCCCAGGGGAGCCCTTGATTGCATGGCGAACGTTGAAATGAATGGCCTACCTCGTTTCTGAACGAGGCATAAGAACAGGGATTGTCTTCGTGATAAAGAGACTATTTATGAAAAACATTTTACTACAATAAATTTTATTTCCTTAAAGTGTAACTTTCATTATTTTTTATTATTGTAATGTGTAGGGGCATTGATACTGACCATTTTTGGAATATACTTTAATTACTGAAATCGTACATTTCTGTTAGAAAAATAGCTGTAAAGTGGCCCATTTTGAGCCTTAGCAACGCTCCTCTGTCTTCTGTTTACATAACACAGTCAGTGTTAGCAAGTCTCCACTGTTATGTAAACAGAAGACAGAGGAGCGTTGCTAAGGCTCAAAATGGGCCACTTTAGAGCTATTTTTCTAACAGAAATGTAAGATCTCAGTAATTAAAGTACATTACAAAAATGGTCAGTATCACTGTCCCTACACATTACACAAATAAAAATAGAATGACAGTTACACTTTAAAATAATCTAGTGGTTTATTTAATTGCTCATGTATCAAGCCATCTTCTGAAATGTGAGTGATAATTCTGTATTTCTGCTCCTGTACATCTTGGCACTTGAACGATCATAATTAGAAGACGGAACGGTCCAAATTGTCACAATACCTTATTATGTATAAAGCGAAGGTTAAACATCCCTTTCATCCAAAATCCCAACAGTCCTGAAATTCTGACTCTATAAACACAGGATTACAAGATCATCTGGAAGCAGAAGACGTATGTATGCCCAGGATATGTGCAACTATAGGTCTATAATTCAGGTCTGCCCTTGGCTCCAGCTGTAACAAAGTATACCACGGGATCAGGGTTGCCAACCTCTGGACAGTCGGTAAAAATAGGCGACTTTTTCCTGTGTCTGTTAAAAAAAAAATTGATGTGTCCGTGAATTTTTTGAGGCTGGTGGTACCTGACTAGATTATTTTGGTGGTAATTACCATCATTTTAAAGCTCACAGTAAATGCTGGTAACAAGTTCCTATCAGTATACTGAGTTATAGACAGGTATTACTTAAAATCTTTATCAATCATTATGATTTTCCAATGTGTCCTTAAAAAATGTTGGCTGTCCGTGATTTTGGGATAGGTTGTCCAGAAAAAAGAAATATTCTGGTTGGCAACCCTGCACGGGATATACATTTTGTACTCAAAAGCAAGCTCTTTTGGCATACATCTGGATAGTAAAAATCTATGAGCACGGTACTATACGATATTATATTATGTTGGAATGTGGTCAGAGCCTGGATTTAATACACGTTTCTATTACCGTCTGACAATGTAAAATATTTGATAATCCTGCATCAGATACTCTAAATACTAGATTAAGTACCCTAATACAAAGGGACATACCATACTCTATGCCATTGGCATATACTGGGTGTTTCAAGAAGATGGACGCGATTTGAAATCGTTATACCGTATCTCTGCAACCATGAACCGTCATTCTCAAGGTGGGGACACCGCAACAGAACACGTGTCGCGTTCTGCAAGAGTGAATCCCCAACTGCGGTGCAGCATGCGTTTTGGCATTCGGTGTTGGTAGTGAGGATGTTTATGTAAGACCAGGCACTTCAGAGGAAAATGTCAGAAAATATAACTTGATAACTCATTAAAGGAGTTGTCTGGTTTCTGATATTGATAGCCTATCCTCAGGAGAGGTCACCGATATCAAATCGGCAGGGGGTCCGGCTGTTGGCACCACCACCAACAATCAGCTGTCTGAAGAGACCACGGAGCTCGTATGAGCTCTGCGTTCTCTTCACTGTTGACCTGCTCAGCATTGGTTGTGTGTGTAGATGGCACATCACACTTGTGGTCCACATATGCAAGGGGATTCCTGGTTTCAGAGAACCCCTACCAGAATACAACATTGATATGGTTTCTCTCTATGAAACCTTTAACTCGTATCCAGGGACATGCAGCCGCTCCATGGCTCTAATAAGAGAGTACAACTACTTATGGTAATGATATCATCTGCCAATACTCATCACACATATGATCAGCTTTAGAGACCACAGAGTCCTTCCTTCACATAGGACCTTTGACCTAAACCTTCTATTAAGTGCAAGCATATTGGACAAAGGCAGTCACTGGCTGCTCTAGGCGTAAAGTTCAATTATGACTCTTCGTTACTACATTAAAAATTAAAATAATGTACAGGTTCAAAAGAACAAAGACCGCTGTGCATGGAACATATAAAGGGGTAATCTTGAGTGTGTCCAAAACACAGCTCTCCCCAGATTTGCATTCAGGGAGGGGAGGGGGAAGGGGCTGAAGTAGATGACTGGGCAACCAACACAATGAAATTTCTGTCCGTCCGTGGCTTTGAGCAAATATCCCAACAGGTCATGACTCAATTGCCAACTCTGGTCCTCGGCAGTACAAAATGGCCGCTCTTGATGCCCCCTCTATATAGCTCTTAAGGGTATCTTGTTTATAGTTTACTTGGAAGATGCGTTATAAGGGCTAACACGTACAACATATTACAGCTCTGTATTATTGCCTAGGTGTAATGTGCCGCTATAGGACACCAATAGAAATCAGGTTATATCATGCAATATCTCTGTACGCTTCCAGTTTCATATGGAGTCATAAAAAGATTTTTCATCTGTTTCAAGTAGCAAAAAAAGCTTAATGTGGTGCTGTACACGGTTACCATATAGCGGCATGTATCTGCCTAGAGCTCTGTAGTATGGAGCTATATAAAACTTACAGGCTACAGTCTACATAAGCCCTCAGATGCCATGGACAATGTAAACTATTTAAAGGGGCTGTCCTTCTTGAGCTTTTTTCAGATATAGCTGGATTCGAAGTGGTGAGTATACTTACCTGATCCCCGCTGGGTTTGGGCTCCATAGCTTCTTCTTGAGCGCCGCAGATCCCTGTTTTACCCACGTCAACATCCTGCTTGCCGTGGGTCACCTGATCGCAGCAGATGATAACTGGCTGCAGCAGTGAGGGTCATCCATATGTCACGTGACCCAATGATGTGACCGGTCACCACTGCAGCCAGTCATTGGCAACAGTAATAACATGGCCCACATGGAGCCAGAATCCAATGGTGGGGATCAGGTATGTTTATCACCATGGGGCCAAACACATCGGGGGGGGGGGCTGAAAAAAAGCTCAGGAAGTGAGCAACCCCTTTAAACAAAGTATATGGCCCAAATCAAAACAATGCCGGTTCTTTTATGAAAAAAGAGGAGGGAAGCTCCTCATGGGCAGGATCCCCAGTTATCAAGATAGTATTTTTAAAAGTCAGGATGCAGAAGATGTAGATGCTTCACAGTGGGGTTCAGCTCAGTACAATAGTATGAATGCAGGACAAACAGATCTATTCCTTTGATGCTGCTTCAATGGATTCTCAGGACAACTTCTTCAATTTAAAAGATGCTCTATTTGTATTGATAGTCGCAACACATTTTGGATCTGGTTGGGGTTCTTTGTTATGCATGAAAACACAATATAGCATAGAAATCAATGTGTGGTATTGGATCCAATAGATTCAACAGTACATTTGAACTTTGGCCTCTGTATTTTTTTTGTTTTTTTCTTTGAAATTTTGCACACTTTCTGTATTTGTCTTCCACCTGAAGAAAATCCCATTCCAGGATTGAAACGCAAGTAACACAAATAGAGCTTCCTTTAAACCAAAGAACTTTATTTTTTTTTCTGGAAGATACCATCACTATACATCAAGTACATAGTTGCCAACAGTCCCGAATTTGCAGGGGTTGTCCCTAATTTTCTGAGACAGTACCTGCAAATTTGCGCGGTCCCCAGCCAAAAATGAGTACGGATTATTAATCCATATACAGTATATCTATCTAAATACAAATCAGCTTTAAGTACATATTAGTTTTACCAAAGAAAATGGGAAATAATTTGGTAGGATTCAGGACACATTGAGTGTGGGGGTATAGTAGTCCATATCACTCTCCTCTCACTCTATGGCAGGCTCTCACATACTGTATTGTGCTGCTATGTGCGCTGTGTCTTCCTCTTCCCCAAGAAGTATGGTGAGTTAAGGTCCTTTTACACGGGCCGATTATCGGCCAAAAAATCGTTCCTAGGAACGCTAGTGCCGATAATCGGCCCGTGTAAAAGTGGCCCTAATCAGCCGACGAACGAGCAAAACGCTCGTTCGTCGGCTGATTGGATCTTTTGGTTTCTACAAAAGATCCAATCTGTCGGGCGCACATCGGCCTGTGTAAACAGGCGATGTGCGCCTGACAGTATGGAGCTTCCCGGCCGCACGAGTGATACAGCGATCACTTGTGCGGCCCGGCGCTCGATTCATCGGGCCGTGTAAAGGCTCCCTGCCCGAGCAACGATATCGCTGATCGGCGCTCGGGCAGGGAGACACATCGGCCCGTCTAAAAGGGCCTTAACTCTTCCTCCTTCACGGAGGTGAAGTATGTGAAGAGATCAGACAGTCTCCTGAAGTTAGTGTCCTTCACTCCTGAGTATTTGCGGCACCACAGCAGGAAGTGGGCCTCCACAGTCGCCTGGTCTCACTGCAGACACAGTCTTCTCTCCCTGGGCTTGTACTTCTGTCGGTGCTGCCCATATTCAATGAGCAGACTGTGAGTGCTCACTATATACCAGCTCAGGATCTGTCAGTCTCTGGGGTTGGGTAGTTTCTCCAGATATGGGACCAGTTTATGCTTACTGTGTAGGCTATGGTATATTGTGCTCTCATGTCGTTTCTCCAGACGCTGATATATTCCTCTTTGTCCTTATGTATCATCTACTGGATTTGTTGGGGTACTGGTTGGTGGTATGGTCAGGCTGGGTTTGGGTGAGTTGCTCTGGGATGTTTTGTTTTCCTGGGGCTTCTTGATGCATCAAGGTTTTGTGATGGTAAGAGCTTGCAGCAAGATGTAATGGGAATCTACCCAGCTCCCCTTGGCAGGTGCTATTTGAGGTGATCGATGGACTTGGAGAAGGTGCTTGCAGAATTCTAGGTGGAATATTTCTGTAAGGCCAGAATCACACTTTGACCAGTCTGGATATGTTTTTCGGACCCCAGACTTAGTTGTCAAACAGGAGGATTGGATTGATGATGCTGTGAAAGATTTTAAGCTAGTCAGTCACTGGTGTTTTGAGATGGTACAGACACCTTCTGATGGCACAGTTTGCATGCCTTGTCTTTCAGTATTTCTATGGCTTGTTTAAAGTTCTTTGATTGGTGGGGAGGATGCCCGGCTGATTTCATCTTTCTCTTCTGGAACACCATGATGTTGGTTTTCTTTGGATTGATGGGCATGCTGAATTTCTCCAGGATTTGCAGGTTGTCTTGGAGACATTTCTGGGTTGGTGATAGCAGCCGGAGGTCGTCTGCATACAGCAGAAGTTTCACCTCAGTATCAAGGAGGGTGAGACCTGTGCTAAGGAGGACTCCGGAGCTGCCGCCAGGTCATTGATGTAGATATTGAAGAGAGTTGGACTGAGGCTGCAGCTCTGTCTGACTCCTTGGCTCTGCTGGAAGTAAGCCGTTCTCCTCCCATTTACCCTAACACTGTATCTGTTCTCAGTGTAGGAGCTTCTGATTATATGATATGTTTTTCCTCATATTCTGTGTTCCAGAAGTTTCAGGAATAGGCCTGGATGCCACAATGAGGCAAAGGCCTTCTTAAAGTCCATAAAACCAGCATAGATCTTTCCATGCTTTGTATTGTGGACATGGCTCTTGATGAGACTGTGCAGGGTGTAGATGTGGTCTGTAGTGCGGTGGTTTGGCATAAAGCCTTCTTGGCTTTTGCTGAGGTCGTTGTGCTCTTCGTGAGGAATTTGAGGATCCTCTCATTCAGGACGCTGTTGAGCAGTTTCCCCAGGTTGCTGCTGACACATATCCCTCAGTAGTTGGCTGGATAGTACCTGTCTCCGCTCTTATATATGGGTTATTGAGGCCTTGGTTCTAGCTCTGAGGAAAGTAACCGGCACTCAGCACAACATTGAAGAGTTCTGCTATTGTGGCCTGTATTTTATCATTTCTGGGAGGATCTCATCTGGGCCGCTGGATTTTTACTCTTTATCAATGAGACTCTTTCTGTTAAAAAGGCGAACCCTATAACCCATAATTAGTAGTCCAGTATATGCAATGTTTCAGCTTAATATCAGCCCTTTTTCAAGCATAAAGAAGAGCCAGAACTAAAAGAGTTGGATTGGAGGTCCCATCCCAAAGTCTTGAAGAACATTCCTAAAGTATCAAGAATTAAAAATTCCCACACACGTAACACTTTGGTTAAATTCTGTGGCTGTTGTGTTGTTAATTATTGGTCAAGCAGGATATTAACATGTTCTAAGAGCTCCACTGTTCTCAACCTTAATATTGCAGAAATATCCATCCAAATGAAAGCTAATTGAGCTGGTAATTGTTTAATAGTATTAATTAAGGCAAGTATAGGACATGGCATCAAGTTGAGGTTGTTGGCATATTGACTATGCTCTGCCTTGGTCTTAGATTGCTCTATTTTCCTGTTTGTTTTAAATATATATCTATGTATATAGTGAGAGAGAAAGTGAGTGGGGAATGAAAAAGAGAGACAAGGCAAGAGATGGAGGAAAAAAGAAGAGAGAAATTGGGAAAAAGAGAGCAAGAGAGTTTGGAGTGGAGGAGAGTAGGTAGAGGGATGATAAATAGAGTGGAAGGTGAATGGGGCAAGGAAAACTGAGTAAGGGCCCTATTACACGGGTAGATAGAGCGTTCCCTCCCGTCAATCGCCTGCTCGCTAGAGGGGGAGATGGCTGCTATTACATGCAGCAATCTCCTCCTCAGTATAGGGATGAGCAATCGCTAATGAATCTCTCGTCCCTACACTGTCTTATTGTTTTCGGCAGCAGAGCGCCTACTACACGGCGCAAACTGCTGCCAGCAAACCAGGATTTTGTAACATGTTAAAAGATCCAGACTACCTGATGAACGAGCAAATAATTGGCGGCAGTATTGCACTGCCAGATGATCGCTAACGAGCATTCGTATGAACGCTCGTTAGCGATCATCTTAACGATAATCTGCCCTTGTAATAGGGCCTTAAAAGAGGGTGGAAAGAGGAAAAGAGATCAGGAAGGAGGTAAAACAGGAAGGAGATAAGTAAATAAAGAAGAAAGAAAGGAATAATGGAAAAGGGGAGAGATGAAAGATGGAAAGAAGGGAAGGAAGGAATGATGGAAGATAGGGAGGATGGGAGAAAGAAGGGAAGGAAGGGACTGATGAAAGAAGGAAGATAAAAAAAGATGAATTGTAGAATGAGGAAAGGGGAATTGAAGGAATCAGAAAGAATGGGATGAAAGAAGGAAGGAACGAAGAAAGAAAGAAAGGAAAATAAGCGAACGTTGAATTATAAAATGGAAAGAAACAAAGGAAGAAACAAAAAAACGAGGAATAAAATATAGAGGGATAAAAGAGATAGTGAGAGAAGTTTGGGTAGAAAGTGAAGGCCAAAAAGAGTTGCAAAGGAGAAAGAAATGTGAGGCAATAAGCGAAGAGTTTTAGAGTCTAGCTAAACATAAGATGGATAGAAAAAAGAAAGAAGCATGAGAAAAGAAAGATAAGTAAGATGTAGTGGGGTAACATCCTAGAGTATCCCCTGTGAACCATACTTAATGCTACAATGTCTACAGTTATAGATAGCACCCGGCATAAACAGAGCAGATTATTTTTATTACTTAGTAACAGATGTAACGCACTAAAGCTGGCGATACTCATTATTATAATGGCCGACCATTTAATATATTTGAAGGTGTCCTTAATTTTCTCTGATGGAAGATGTTGGATCGGCTGTTGGATTTCAGCATGCTTGATCCTTTTGTAAGCTGCCTCAGAGGTGTCTGGTTGCGGTTTACTCCCTGGGAGGGGGCTGGGAAAGTATATGGCTAGCTTTACTTAAAGAAGAACTCCCGCAAAAAATTTTATTCTCTGACCTGTTAGAAAGGTGCATGATATAATCTGTAGTGATTGTCATTTTCTTATCAGTGACTGTTTCTGTGAGTAAAAACCTCTCTTCTTATTGTAGCTGGGTCATGTGACCAATTCCCTGACCTCCAACTGACCCAGGACAGAAAGCCAGTAACTGCTCTATTCATTCCTATGGGAGCCTCACTTTCAGTCTCATAGGAATACATAGAGAATTAGACTTCCTGTCCACACAAGTCTATGTGTGAGTTGGTGGGTCTAATTGCTGGTCACATGACACAGATAAGAAACTTCAGGATGATATAAGTCAAAAATTCAGACACTGGTAAGAAAATGACATTCACTACAGATTATATCATGTACATTTCTAGCAGGACATGGAATACAATTTTTGTCGGGAGTTCTTCTTTAAAGATATTCTTAGGATAGGCCATCAGTTTTTGATTGGTGGGTGTCCAACCTCCAGAAATCCTCCAGATCAGCACAATAAAGAGGCTCTACAAGTCATGGCTGCAACTTCTCC
>ONZH01001471.1:485000-500000 GCA_900303285.1 Rhinella marina | reverse complement strand
GGGGATATATCCTTGTACAATTAGACCCAATGGTTGTTCAGTGTTGGTTGTTGAGTCTACAAAAACTGGATTGCAACCCCTACCAGAACTATAAGGACAATGGAAGTCACCATGTTTTCTTGGGGGTTGAAATGTTCTTTAACTTGACATTATCACACCATGCTTCATATGGATTTTTTATGCAAACATGGATAAAAGGAGGATGAAAGGAGGTCTTGTATTGCCATTTTTCCATCACATTATACACTGCTCATATCCAGGGGTTATGATCACCATGCAATCCAGCAGCGGTGGCCGTGCTTCCACACTACAGAAAAGATCTGGTGGACCGCGGGAGGGCGCGTAGGACAGCACTTTTTTCTAGTGTGCAAGCATGGCCACTGCTACTGGATACGAGCAGTGTACAATGGGATGGAAAAATGAATCAAACCGGCAAAGGCGGCAATATGGAGAATTACAATAAATTAGTAAGTGTCTTGTATTAGTTTTATCAACATGATAAATGCCATGGGTCCAAAATAGAAAAATACTGTGGCCCTCACAACTGTAAAATATCCATTTCTTAATTGATTCATTAAAATCTGGTAAACGAAGGAGAGAGATGCGGTATAGGCAATCCTGGACAACCTCTTTAAGAACCTGCAACCTAAAGTCTACTTTATCTACATTTGCCATGTAGGTCAATGCAATCTCTATGGTTCCCTGTAAGCAGCTATTTCTGGCTATGCGCATTAGGTTATTGACATCCAGACCTGCTGATTTGGTGGCACTGACCATCTAATATTCATGGAGGTCTGCTGACTCTTTCCAATGGCAGATATTGAGGAAGAGAAGGATCAAACAGTTGTTTTTTTACATGCCCAATCTTTTCATTTTGGAGGAGATACGCCCCAAACAGAGGTGTCTGACAGCATGTCTTCCCATTCAGAACACATGCATTCTCAGCCCAAATGTATATGGGTAGGGTGGTCCTTTCTGCTGTAACTGCCACAACTGCTAACAGTAGATATGGCTGGTAACAGCTGAAGATTTAAACTGAGCGTGTGTGACCTACTCACTGAGATGGACAAAAAATAAGAACAAGCAGCAGGTGGCGCTATACAGACACACATTTTACTGAATAGCTCAGTGCCTACACTAAATTTGTAATTACATTCAATTACAAAAGTATTCAGATACAGGTGCTGGTTTGAAAAATGTAGAATATTTTTCATGGCATAACCCTTTTAGGACTAGACCTGAGGAACACTGCTACGGAATCCCTTATGAATACATATTTGCCAACAGTTCTGATTTACATGGGACTGTTTGGAAAACTAGAGCACAAAGAGGTGGAGATTATGATCATGGACATAGAATGGGCATGCTTGCCCCCTTTGGAGAGGGGCATTCTGGGCCAACCCTTACCTATTTTTTCAGTGAGTCTAGAGAACGGGCGACTACAGAATGTATCTCCCTTTAAAGGGGTTGTCTGAGTGTTTAAAACTGATGACCTATAGTCAGGATAGGTCATCAGTATCTGATCAGTGGGGGCCGCCTCCCGGGACCCCCATTGATCAGCTCTTTAAAGAGGCCGTGGCACTCCACTCCTCTTCCTGGTCCAGTGGCGTCATGTTCATTGGTCTTATGGCCTAAGCACAACTCAGTCCCATTCAAGTGAATAGGAATGACCTGCAATACCAAGCACAGCCACTACCCAAAGCTTGGTAGGCCGCAAGGAGACTACATCCTCTTCAAAGAACTGAATGTCGGGGCTGTGGGGTGTCAGACCCTCCCACTGATCCGATACCTGAGGATAGGTCATCAGTACTAAACACTAGGAAAACCCATTTAATCACTACTAATGTATGCACATACCTCTTTGTAATTTTATAATTTTTATAGCTTTATTATATATGTAACACATAGGCTTTTATATGTAATGATCACATTGCTACTAATATTTCCAATAAACTTATAGACTAAACCATGACGTAACCCCTGACAACCTCAGGACTAAGCGTTCAGCCTAGTGGAAAAATATAGTTTACACTACATCAACTAATTGAGTGTTTGCGATCCAAAATGTGTATAATTATATTCAGTAGGATACCCGTCCTTTTATTGGAGCTTTATATCACAGTAGTGTCAGCATTTTGGCAAGTAAGATGATTGTCAGCCAAACCAGACTCTCCCAAAGGCTGTCTAGAAATGCTACCTTCATTAGATAATTGATGTCTCCATATACAAACTTCCATATCCCCCTCCTCTTTTCATTACACCATGGAGGAAACACAGGCCTGAGGAATGGATTACATGGCACTGTAGCTTTTTAATCTACTTTTAATGAAATTACATTGTATTTATTACAGCCGATCAATAGCACAAGCGCAAATTGGCTGGGACGCTACTGAGTTAGCATTTGGTGGCTGTGGCCTTCTAACCCTAGGAGCTTGTCATCTATATATGGATGGGCAAGGATAAACATTAAGATTAAATTGAGTTTTGGTCAATTTGGTGTTAATGGTTTTTAGAAGACGTGCTAAATATGGAGTGATGCAAATTGCTTTACATGAACGGGGTTAGAAATTGGAGAAGTTGGAGGGTTCTTGGTGATAATGACATATTTCTTCTAACCCTAAAATCTTGAGGGTCCACCATACTGTTCTGAGACCCATCTAAAGTCACCCAATAGATCATGTTTTTAGGGTTTCCTTACTGCACAGGCTTTATATGTATTCTGTCCATTAGCCTCAAGTCAGAAGGGGTTATGCCATAATTGATGTAAAAAATGGAAAAAAATGGAAAAAAAATTTCCTTTCTCAGGAGAGCATGTCCTTTCTGCTATAACTGCCACAACCGCTAACAGTAGATCTGGCTCATAGCAGTTGAAGATTTAAACTGAGCGTGTGCGACCATCTCAGTGAGGTGGACAAAAAAATGAGAAAAAGCAGCAGGTGGCGCTATACAGATACATTTTATTGAATAACTCATTGGCTACAGTAAATTTTTGATTACATGAAATTACAAAAGTATTCAGATCCAGGTGCTGGTTTGAAAAATGTATAATACTTTTCATGGCACAACCCTTTTAAGGACTAGACTTGAGTAACACTGTCACGGACTCCCTTCTAAATAGCTATTCGCCAACAGTTCTGATTTACATGGGACTGTTTAGCAAACTAGACCACAAAGAGGTGGAAATTAGGATCATCAACATAGAATGGGCATTGTTGGGGCATTATGGTCCATTTTGGAGAGGGCCTCCCTTGCAAAAATCCATCAATTTGGCATTTAAGTGTTGGTAAGTACGTAAAAAGCCAATGCAAGTATTTGACTGGTGAAACATTTAGGAAATTAGTTTGGGTATCAGGCCTGTTATTTCTCACTTATGGTTACAGCATACAGGTACCTATATGGCATCATGACCAGGTGAGGATTGGTTAGAGAGCTGACAGGAAAATTTTTCAGTGGGCTGATGTCCAGTGGGCCGCCTGAACTCTCCTCACTGCCCCTGGCCGGGTACATGATGTGTTAGCGCTGTAGCACTTACATACCTGGCCGGAGTACTCATAAACAGGGGTGCACCAAGCCTTTCTGCTGCCTGAAGCGAAAACTGAAATGGCGCCACCCCCCTTCCAAATGCAAATTTCTTAACCTAACTCCTTCCCTTCAGCCCATGGACCTTCGGCTGCCCCCCTCTTGCCCCTACCTGGTGCTGCCTGAGGCAATCGCCTCACCTGGCCTCATTGGTGGTGCCCCCCTGCTCCTAAACTTAATTGTGTTGCTGTCCTCAGGGTGATAATACAACTGAATACTGCAGCATGGCGCTCTGCCCAACATTCACCCTCATAGGCCAAGGCCACTATATTCGCAGTGTACAAATGGTGCAAACTGAGACTGCAGGCTGGAAAAGACCTATGTGCTACATCGCAGATGGTCTCATGGAATGTGACTCAGGTATTTTATTATTTTTTTCTTTTGTTGGCCACTGGAGGAACATACTACTGTGGGCACTATAGGGGTAGGGCTGGCTTGTTGCTGCGGGCCATATCCCACTTCCTATGCCCCCTGCTCCATATCATAATTAGAGACAACTGGAGGAGGAGGTGGACAGAACATGGCAACTATTAATGGCCACCATAGAGGGACAGCTTCTGTGAAGGTATTTTGTGAAGCATTGTGGTATTTGGTTCTACTAAGGCAGTATTTTGTGCTGCACTATAGTATGTGGCTCTGCTGAGGCAGTATATTGTGCTGCACTGTGCTATTTGGCTCTGCTGGGGCAGTATTTTGTGTTGCACTGTGCTATTTGGCTCTGCTGGGGCAGTATTTTGTGCTGGACTGTGGTATTTGGTGCTGCTGAGGCAGTATTTTGTGCAGTACTATATTGCTGACTCCACCTTTCGGTCAATTTGGACAACCAGTCAACATGGGGACACTTTTAGCTTTTATTTTCCCTAGAGCCACTTTAAGTTCCCAGTCCACACCACATCATGACTATCATTTTCAAGTCATATATTACTAGTATCAGGGCTGTCATGTATGAGTATGTAAGCCAGGTACCCCTAACCCTGTGATGGCTAACCTCCGGCACTCCAGTTGTGGTAAAACCACAAATCCCAAGATGTACGCTTGCTTGTCTGTTCTCAGAACTCCATAGAAATGAATGGAGCATGCTGGGAGTTGTAGTTTCACCACAGCTGGAGAGTCAGAGGTTAGCCTTTACTGCCCTAACCTAAATAAATTACATTACAGTACCCCCGAGCCTATGACTATACACAGTGCTGCATATTGCAAGCACAGAACTGGGTCAGAACAAGCACTGACTGGAGGCATGGCCTGTAACCTCTGGGCTACACGTACCGCTGGTTAAAAACTTAGGATGTATAGGACAGCTTGTCAGTCTATAGCAGGGATGCTCAACCTGCGGCCCTCCAGCTGTTATAAAACTACAACTCCCACCATGCCCTGCTGTAGGATGATAGCTGTAGGCTGTCCGGGCATGCTGGGGGCTGTAGTTTTGCAACAGTTGGAGAAACGCAGGTTGAGCATCCCTGGTTTATACTATTGTTTCTAAACTGCCTATAGGAAAACTGCCTATAATGGAAGACTAAATGGCTGTATACCCCTATGAAAGGCCCTGGATCCAAGCAAGTCACCGAAAATTAACTCCTTGTGGCTGCGTCATTTGTTTAATTCTAGAAAAGGATATATAGGGCTACGGTCCTGTCTAACAAACTCAACCCTGCTACATTTGTACAGCTACCCTCCAATATATGTCTGTAGGGGTATAAGCAGGGGCGTAACTATGATAGCGGCAGACCATGCGACTGCTATGGAGCCCAGGGCAAGAGGGGCCCAGTCTTATTTGGGATTATCCCCTCTTCTATTGGAGCTGAAAACTTGGTCAGGATTCTACCCTCTAAGGGAACAACTTTTAGCAAAGGCAGTGGAAAAAATGGTCCAAGAGTCATTGAAAGGGATTTAGGCAGAAACCCTTCTGTCCTGTGTGGGGGGCCTGGTTTGATGGGGCCGTTACTTCTCTATGTACGATACTGGGTGTAAGGTATGGTAGCGCAGAGATTACTGAGCTTGGGGGGCCAAAAGTGCCCCCTATAAGACCAGTGCCATAAATGAGCCTGGAAGGGGTCTGTTACAGATTTTGCATTGGGGCCTAGAAGCTTTGTAGGAACCCGTCTAGCTGTAAGATTGTCCTTTCTGGGTCAATATGGGACTCCGCTAGCACTTCTACAAGCCAAGAAGACTCTGTATGGGAGATGAAACAAGCAGATTGCTCTAAAAGTAGAAAGAATCCGCCTCGCACAGGCTTCTCGAATCCGAGTCTTGTACGTCTTATTATCAAGTTAATTAAAGGCAGCATCTGACAATGTCACTCGGCTGCAGAAAAAGGGATTTAAATGCAGTGTCTCTCAGGACTTGATGTCAAGGGCTGCTTTTCACTGAGCTGCTGTGAGTTCTGTTTGCTTGGAACAGCACTCAGGATTCAAGGGGGTTGCATTTAAAGAAACCAATTGACAAGGAGGCAATTATTAAATTTTGATGTTCAAAAAAAAAATAATAATAATAAAAAAGAGAATAAAACGACTTGCATGACTTGTGTTTAGATTGAAAGGCCCAGAAAGAGATATGAGAGCTTGTAGATGCATCAAAGCCAAGGCCTCCTTTCAAGGCAGCTCTCACACTCTTTAAGAGATCTTATTTTTAAAGCTTCTTGCTACATTCAAACAGAGTCGATTTAAAACATTTACACATTGAAATTCACAAAGGCAGTTGCTATGTGGACTCGAGGTCAAGTGAGGGACGGATTATATGCTTCTTCATAATAATATTAATTAAACAATTTGCATGCTAATAAGGTAACAATTATCGAGGCTTCTGTTGAAAGATTCAGGTTATTACAACACGCCAATCTGGGTGCAAGGGGTCATGGAGTGAGAGGCGAGAGAAATTTCGACTCAAATTAACATTCTGTCAGCTCTAGAAAATGGGATAAATAAAGTCGAATTAATTCTTTATTATAAAGAGAGAGAGATTGAGAGAGAAAGTCCCTTTTCTTCTCTGGGACTTGATTACCATTCTGTATTCAGAAACACGTTTTCCTCTGCATTCCTCTCCTGAAAATCCAACAGAAAATGAGGCGTTTATTGCTACAGGCAAAATGTGGTGCAGAGGACACAGTTTACATTTAGTATTTATTGAGAAAGAAATTAAATTATGGAGAAAAGTGAAGCCCTTGGCCCCTGACCTGAAAATTAATACCAACACTGGTTTCTTATCTCTACTTTTTACTACACAATGCTGATAAATTCTAGAGTAGATCAACACCCTAAAGACTCGATGTGTGGGTCTGGATATAATACTGAGAGTATTACTGGCTTGTAATGTCATATAATCAAAATGGCATAATAATACTAATAATAATAATATAGGTGTTATATCTACAATGTATATTTCTACAGGCCGGATTGCATATGTATTATTGCTATTATTACTAGTAGTAGTATTAGTAATAATAAGGATAATAGTAATTATAATAATAATAATGATTAATAGCAACAACATATCAACATCCCAAAGACTCTTATTGAAGGACCATTAATAAAATAATGAAAAATAGTCCATTAATAAAATATTAAAAAGAAAAGAAAACATGGTATAAAGCCAAGGTTGTAGGCCAGAATGTATTATTATGATTATTATTACTCTTATACTCAATATATTTAATAGTAGTTATATTAATAATAATATCAATGTCCCAATGACGCTTCTTGTAGGCCTATCAGTAATAATAACAATGGTAATCCTCTAGTATCTATCAAACACCCAAAGACTCTCCATCAAACCTGGAAAAAAAAGTCATAATAGTATGTAACAACACACATAAAAGCCTAAACAGAATAATAAAGACATAAAAGTATAGCAGTCCTAGCTCAAAAGACACTTTCCTATTTCATAAATATCATATTTTATGTTTATGATCATTTCAAAATATAGAAAAGATCATGAGGCAAAGTCTTTGTGTACTTTTATGTGTGGGATGTAAGGCACACTGTATAAGTTAAACTATATATGATATATGTCTGTGTAAGGGATTTATATATATATATTATAAGGCACACTATATAAGTTATACTATAAATGATATATGTAAGGGGTATATATATAAATGTGTCACTATATATATATATATATATATATATATATATAGTGTATATCTCTATATGTGTGTATATGAATGTACGCACACTATCTAAGCTATAAAATAACACTCACACATTATTCTCTATTTTTACCTAAACATAAATCATTTTGCATTTTAAAACAGATATAAAATCCAATCTGAACGTATGAGGATTTACAGGGGGAAAAAAAAGTAAATTTCTAATATATTATTTATCATGTGTATTATCCCTGTGCCTCTTATCTCCCAATCCACTTCTGGGTCATGTATTTTCTGGTTATCTGGTGATAAGGGGGGATCTGCTAGAATATTTAAGCCTAGCAATATACTCATCTCCCTGGATACACAGAACAGTGGGGTATATTTTAGGCTCAACCTAAAAAGCAGAATGCAGACCTCTCATCCTGTGTAATTGAAATATTTACACTTCTGTGACTTCCTTCATGTCTTTAAAGGAAATACAAGAAAGAAGGTGACAGTCCCCTCTACTCTAGGGATGCTGTGGTCATTGGTTGTTATAGATTAACTATTGTTAGTTATTCTTTTATTATTATTATTATTATTATTATTATTATTATTATTATTATTATTATTATTATTATCATCAGTAGTAGTATATTATATATTGTCGTTATTTATTGCTAGTATTTATTGTTTTTATTATTATTAGCAGTAGTATTATTTTATATATTGTTATCTATTGCTACTTATTGTTTTATCATTATTATTTTCATTATTATGAAAATTATCATCATTATTATTAGTAGTATATATATATATTGCTGCTGTTATCTATTGCTATTATTATTACTACTACCACCAGTACTATTATTAGTACTACTTAAGCTATTAAATATTGCTACTATTATTTATTTCTAGTATTATTTTATTGATTATTATAATTAACATATAATTTGATTTTAAATATATATATATATATATTATATATATATATATAATATGTGTGTGTGTGTGTGTGTGTGTTATGTCAATATATTATTATTATTATTATTATTATTATTAATAGTAGCAGTAGTAGTATTCATTGATATTTTGATTTATTATTATTAGGATTTTAGTTATTTATTTTAGATCATTAATTATTATTATTATTATTATTAGTTATGGGCTATTAGTAGAGTTATATATTAGTATTTTATTATCCTCATGATTATTATTATTATTATTATTATTATTATTATTAACAGATATTCTTATTATTCTCGCCTCTGACCCATCATTACTCTTTTATCCTCACTTATACCCTTTACACTTCCCCTAAATAAATCTCAATTCATTAAAGGCAGAAAAAAAAAAGCACAGTTATTGAAATAAATCAATGTCACCCATTAATCATAGGGCAAACTCATAAGAAGAGATATTGGATTAACTCCTTTGTTGCCAAGCCTTAAGGGTGGGGGTGGGGGAGGGGGGTTAAATGCAGGTTCTGTCCATGAGGTGAGACCTCCCTGTAGCTGTAATGTATAAGATCTTTAAATACTGTACTGAGAAATGAAGAAGACGAAGGAGAAGAAAAAAAAGAAAGCTTGAGCCTGTGCTCTGAGTAGATGAGGAGGCTTGTAGTTTTAAATTCAATGTGACAGCTTTGGAAAGAAGGGATGATGAATACTCCTATTATTAGATCAGTCTATTTGCTGCTCAATGTCTCTCAGTAATTGGAGCAACATCACTTTAAAGGTTCAGAGAGTAGAAGCATTTCTGGTGAAAAATCCCTACAACAAGCCTGAGAATGTTTAAAGTGAAATCTATTAGTGCCTGGGAGGAAAAAAAAGAGAAGAAGGGGAGGAGAAGAAGAAGAAGGAGAAGAAGGTTTTTCCTCCAAGTCTATGTGTGTGTGGAGTATTTAGCTGGGTATCAATCAGATGCATTAGGTTCTCCTCCAGCCCTGCAGCCCCCTCCCCTTGTTGTGATGTAGTTCTTATCTCAGCCCCCCTTGTCTTGTTGTGACAGCCCTGATATTGTTTATTGAGGTGGATGTCAGGTATAATTAGCAATCGATATGGAAAACGTTTCCTGCAAAGCCACGTCTCTGACGTCACCACCGATTAAGGTTTCTTATTGGTCCCAAATTCCCCAAGCCTGAGCTAATTATTGGGAGCTTGATGTTGATAAAGTAATGCTCATCCTGTGCTGGTGGCATGTCCCCTCCTCACTGGTCACTGCATGCTTACTAAGGTCCCACCACCACCAGCAGCAGCAGCAGCCCTTCAGCTGTGGCAGCTCTATCCAGGGAGATGATGGACAGCAGGCTCCTAGAGCATCCTCATGCCCAGTTTGGAGGCTCCATGAGTGGCATGGTGGGCTTCCCTTACCCCCTCGGCCATCACCACGTCTACGAGTTAGCCAGCCACCAGCTGCAGTCGGCGGCCGCCGTGCCCTTCTCCATAGACGGATTACTCAATGGCTCCTGCTCTGCCTCTGTGGTCAACCCGACTCCTCTCCTCCCCTCTGGATGTGGGATGAATGGAGACAGTCAGCAGTACAAGTTGTCAGGTAAGAGCGAATGCCTGGGTGGACTGCTGCTGGCACTTCTGGATGGAGTAGGAATGGATTATTCTTATTATTATTAGTGGGTGCTGGGGAATAGATAGATCTGTGTAATGCAAAATCTGGAGTAAGTGGGTGCTGTCATATATAGGTATATAATGCGCAGTGCTGGGGGGACAAGCCTGGAATAAGTGGGTGCTATCAGATATAGATCTGTATAATAGCCAGTGCGGGGGGGGGGGGGGGGGGGGGGGACAAGAATGGAATAAGTGGGTGCTATCACATATAGATCTGTGTAATGCAAAGTCTGGAATAAGTGGGTGCTATCAGATATATGTATATAATTCATAGTGCTGCGGGGGCAATTCTGGAATAAGTAGGTGCTATCAGATATATGTATATAATTCATAGTGCTGGAGGGACAATTCTGGAATAAGTAGGTGCTATCACATATAGATATGTATAATGCAAAGTCTGGAATAAGTGGGTGCTGTCACATATATATTTCTATAATACTCAGTGCTGGGGGCGGATAAGCCTGGAATAAGACTGTTATTATTATTAATATTATCATTAGTGGGTGCCATCACATATATTTCTCTATAATGCACAGTGCAGAGGGGACAAGTCTGGAATTAGTGGGTGCTATCACATATAGAACTCTATAATGCACAGTGCTGGGGGGACAAATATGGAATAAAATTATTATTATTATTATTATTATTATTATTACTACTGGGTGCTATCACATATATGTATATAATGCACAGTGCAGGGGGGACAATTCTGGAATAAGTGGGTGCTATCACATATATGCATATAATGCACAGTGCAGGGGGGACAATTCTGGAATAAGTGGGTGCTATCACATATATGCATATAATGCATAGTGCAGGGGGGACAATTCTGGAATAAGTGGGTGCTATCACATATAGAAGTCTATAATGAACAGTGCAGGGGGGCAAATCTGTATTGAGATTATTATTATTAGTAATATTATTATTACTGGGTGCTATCACATATATTTCTCTATAATGCAGAGTGCTGGGGGGGACAGATCTGTAATAAGTGGGTGCTATCACTTTTATTTCTGTATAATGCACAGTACAGGGGGGACAAGTTTGGAATAAGTGGGTGCTATAATATATAAATCTGGAATAAGATTATTATTATTATTACTGTGTGCTATCACATATATCTGTATAGTGCACAGTGCAGTGGGACAAACCTGAAGAAGCAATAAGTATATATACAATGCACGGTACTAGGGGAACAAGTCTAAAATAACAAGATAGTTATATATCAGTATATAATGCACAGTGCTGGGGGGACAAGCCTGAAATCACCAGGTGCTTTAGCTTTATATCTGGATATAACAGTGACCAGGGGAACAGGCTGAAATAATGAACCTTATAATGCACAGTGCTGGGGGGAAAGTCAACAATAAGTAGATATTATACCAGGTATATGTGTGTATATAGCACAGAGCAGGGGAGACAACAGCCAGGTGTCTGTATAATGCACATTTCTGTGGAGCCATCCTGTAATCACCGGGTGATATGGGTTATCTCAGTAAATCACTGGGCTCTATGGGTTAAATCTTTACACAGTGCTCGGGTGCAATAACAGACCGAGGTGAGGATAACGAATATTCCTGAACTTAGTGGTTGATTTAATCATTATGATAAGAAAAACAAGTGATATCGTTCTATA
Source organism: Rhinella marina (assembly GCA_900303285.1). Lineage (NCBI taxonomy): Eukaryota > Metazoa > Chordata > Amphibia > Anura > Bufonidae > Rhinella > Rhinella marina. The sequence goes on along the minus strand of ONZH01001471.1, from coordinate 488,095 downwards.
AATGTAAGGTGCTGGGGGTCTGCTATAGAACAAAACCTAAAATACATATGTCCACAGCAGTAGGTGACAACCAGGATCAAAAGCTGCTACACAAAAACACACACAGGCTTCTCTGTCACTGACAATCCAGCCGTTTAACACCATCCCTTCACACCCCACTACTAGAAACCCCCCCGACAAATGGGAAAGTGACGTTTTATGGGGTGCCTGGGACTGTGGGTGCCTCTTATCCACGTGTACATCACTACTGCATGTGTCAGTGCAAACAATCTAGACCCTGAAGATACAGAATGCTATTTATTCTGGGTCTAATTGTCTTTCCATTTCCACTTTTATGACATTCCACATAAATATAGTGTTTTTTACTCAATGCATTACATGGCTTACAACTTTTTATGTAGTCTCTGCCCCTCTTGGGGTCCCATAAGGTGACAGATCTGAAGAAAAGGGGATCTGGGGCTGATGACAGTGTGTGGGAAGGGGACACAAGGAGGGATGGAAAAGGCATTTCTCTGCAGGGGGTCCCTCTTTTTTTCTTCCTATTTTGCAAATTCACTTCCCCAGACGTGGGAAGGGGTCATAAAATGGCTTTGATCAGTGGGACAGGCAGCTCTGTATTTATCTTTGCAGCCTATAATAGGCTGTTTGATACACTATATATACCATAATAGGCTATTGGATACACCATATATTCTATAATGGGCTATTGGATACATTTTATATTCTATATAAACTATTGGATACACTGTATATTCTATAATAGGCTATTGGATACACTATATATTCTATATAGGCAATTTGATACACTGTATATTCTATATAAGCTATTGGATACACTGTATATTTTATACAGGCTATTGGATACACTATATATCTATAACAGGCTATTGGATACACTTTATATCCTATAATAGGCTATTGGATACACTGTATATTCTGTAGATGGATATTAGGTATATAGACTCTCATGGTATGAGTTGACATAGATCTGATCTATTGTAGACTCAAGTGACCCGGATAAGGAGAGTCCAGGGTGCAAAAGGAGGAGAACCAGGACCAATTTCACTGGATGGCAGCTGGAAGAGTTGGAGAAAGCCTTCAATGAAAGCCACTATCCGGATGTGTTCATGAGAGAAGCTCTGGCACTGAGGCTGGACCTGGTGGAATCTAGGGTTCAGGTAAAAATGTGCCATACCCAGGCATTTACTTATTGTCATGATTGTCCCACCAAAACTAAATTCACACCACTGTCTAAATAAGCCCCGAATTGGAGCTTTAATTGCGTTTTAATTAGGCGCATTTTCCTAGCTGTGGCATCTCTATTTGCATATCCATATCCCCTTTGTGTAATGTGCTTCAAATGAACTCAGCGATATTATCTACCATGTTGTACAGATGTCTTGCCTTTGAATTATTACATCTAATGAATTATTTATACCTACATGTTTATGGCAAAACACTGAGGGGAATTAAAATAATCATGGTGGTAAACTATACCGGTGATATTTCTATAGTAAACTGATCAGGGATAAAGAGTTCAGTATTTTATTTATTTATTTTTTATTATTTTATGTATTTTTCTATTTTTATTTTATATTACATTTAGTTTTATTTTAATAGATATTATTTTACTTTATTTATTATACATATTTTTCATTTATTATACATATTATTTTACAATAGTATCCCCATAAGATCTCTATTATTATTATTATTATTATTAACTAATATTTAAACTTACAGTACCTATTAAAAAATACACTATAGAAAGTATAGTATAATAAAACATATAGAAAAGTTCAAGATATAAACATATACTTAAACAATACAATATACAAAACATAGTATAATAAAAAAAAGGTTTTAGATATAAACATATACTTAAACAATACAGTATACAAAACAGTATAATAAAAAATATGGATATAAGCATATAACTAAACATGTAGTAATAAAAACGTTCCAAAATACAGTGTAGAAAGCATAGTACAATAAAAAAGAAAGTTCTAGATCTAAACATATACCTAAAAATACAGTATGGAAAGCATAGTATTATAAAAATAATAATTAAAACGTTCTAGGTATCAACATAACGCTCAAAAAATGCAAGATAGAAAGCATAGTATAATCAAAAAAAAATAATAAAATACTTCTAAACATATACTAAATGCAAATACATAAGAATATAGTGTTGTAGCTGGAATATCCTGATAGGGGTGATTAAATCTCATTCTCCATCAAGTGTTTGCTTATAGTTTTCTATAAACACAGAATTATGTCCTAGTTTCCATACCAGGGACCCCCCTGTGTATGTGCTTAAAGGTAAAAGGCAGGAGGCCAGGGTGTAATTAAGACCCTGGAGGTGTGGAGTTTATAAGAAAGAAGAGTGGAGCTCTGTATTATTAAAGCATTAGCTTTGTTTCAAGGGATATTTACCAAATGCACTCTCTCCCCCCTTCTGACCTCTTCTGGTTTCAAACCTTTTCATCCAATTTGTTCTGAGATTGTTAAGTGAAGCCTGGACCTCACTTTCCCCTTTAATTCCATAATGAGGTAATTCTCAATGGCAGCAACCGCCTGGAATTAACACAAAAGGTTCATAGGATGGGGAGGGGGAGGCAAGAGGCTCTAAATAAACTTAGAAGGGGGATAGAGGAAGGGGAGGGGGTCCAAAATTGTAAACATTATATAATAATATATATATATATATATATATATATATATATATATATGTATTAGCTTTTTTATTTTATTTTTTTGTTTTACTTCAGCTGAAAATTGATTATTTTATTATGTTTCTTAAAACTCACAACATCCAGAACTATTGGACATTCATAAGGAAGATAAATAAGTGGAATTTAGAATAATTTATGGCCCAGCATATAGTCAATACTATTATGTTACTGAATCCCGGAAACCACTGAGTGCACTCCTTCTGTGGCTGCCTATATATTTTTTAGTTTTTTATATTTTTTGGGTATGAAGAATGTATTTAGCGTTTTTCCTACAAACTATTTACCTTCTAACTATCTATCTATCTATTATCTATCTAATCTATTATCTATCTATCTATCTCTCAATCTATTTATCTATCT
>ONZH01001471.1:322500-477500 GCA_900303285.1 Rhinella marina | reverse complement strand
TGGGTGTATATATGTGTGTATGTATGTGTGGGGGAGTAGGGTTATTCCCATCTCAGAAATTGGTGGATATGCCCCCAGTGTCTAATAGGTGCAGGTCCCACCTACCACCCGCACCTATCTTTAGAATGGAACCTGTAAAGTTCCGGAGAGCGCACTACGCATGTGTGGCCGCCCTCCATTCATTCCTATGGGAGCACTGAAAATAGCCGAGCAGCACACTGGGCTATTTTTGAAAGAACCTTTGAAATGAATGGGAGGCTCACTGCGCAAGCACAGCCACCGTTCCATTCACTTCTATGGGGCTGACGGAAAGAGCTGAGGGTGCCGTTTGGCTATTTTCGGCGCTTCCATCGGAATGAATGGAGGGAGGCTGCGCATGCGCGGTGCACCCTCCTGGACTTTGCGGGCTCCATTCTAAGCATAGGTGCAGGTCCCAGAGGATATGCCCCTACATATGCCCCTAGATGGGAATAAATATTTAAGTTTTTGTATTTATAGAAAGTGTGTAAGTATTAGGGGTGACTTTTACATATATTTGTCCTTCTGGGTGTAGGGTATAAAAGGGGCTGAGTACGGTTTCTATTGTTATTATTACTCACATTAATGAAGGTCTAGGATAACAATTTGTTTTTTTAATATTTTTGTATTTTTATAGGTTATTTTGGGAAGGGATGGGAGCTGCCCATAGAACGGAGATGTGGAATTACCTAGAAGGGTCTTGGAGGGGAATAATCTGTTTGGTCATGGTAGTGATAGGCCTTTAGATTGATGCTTAGCTGGCTGCTGTTATATTAATATAATCCCAGCTTGTTAGTTTTAGCTGAGTGTAACAAAGTATGCAGGGAAGAATAGAAGGATGGAGGGTAAAAGGGAAATAATTACTACAGCCCCTCTTAGAAACGAGCAGGGATCGTGCTATTTATCAAAGTCAGCCAAAGAGCAGGGTTTGCAAATTCTGCCTGATTTCTTCTCCGCTGCGCAGCTGCCTGCTTATTAAATAGTCCAGTTATTGAGATATATGGCGCTGGATGTGCGCACTACTGCGCCATTCTTGCCTCCAGTGGGCAAAACTACAGCAAATCTCTGACTATATCCACCGTATCCATACATACATGATGGCAATGTGCAGACCTAATGGTTACACACCAACTTCTTTCTTTCTTTCTTTCTTTCAAAATGTTAGCATTTTGGAACAATCTATTTAGGTTGTCTATCTATATCTATATCTATCTATCTATTATCTATCTATCTATCTATCTATCTATCTATCTATCTATCTATCTATCTATTATCTATCTATCTATTATCTATCAACTATCTACTAATGTCAGCATTTTGGAACAATCTATTTGTTATCTATCTATCTATCTATCTATCTATCTATCTATCTATCTATCTATCATTATCTATCTCTCTATTTATCTACCTATTATCTATCTATCTATCTATCTATCTATCTATCTATCTATCTATCTATCTATCTATTATCTATCTACCTATTATCTATCTACCTATTATCTATCTACCTATATATCTATGTATCTATCTATCTATCTATCTATCTTCTATCTATCTATCTATCTATCTATCTATCTATCTATTATCTATATCTATCTAATAAAGATTCATCACTAATATCAACGTTTGGAGTGCTGCCTCATCTTTTGCTATTTTATTGAAGAATAGGCTGTGGCCTAAAGTCTTGGAGGGATTGCTACCACACTCACAGGACTGTGCTGCTACTTTATTTTTGCTTTTTGGATATCTATCTATCTATCTATCTATCTCCTGTCTGTCTGTCTATCTATCTATCTATCTATCATCTCTCATATCTATCTTTCTATCTATCTATCTATCTATCTATCTATCTATCTATCTATCATCTAGCTACTAATGTTAGTATTTTGGAACTATGTTGTCTGTCTAGCTATCTAATCACATACTTCAGACTATCTATGGTCTATCTAATCTATCACAGTACATTATATATATGTTTATATTATATATATTATATATATATATATATATATATATATTCCAGAGTTTACTCTTACATGTAACCCCTGGGTTCACCAGTCTGGCATATTTGGGGGTACCATAGATATGTAACATACATGAAGTGCATATTCCACACACTGTATGAGTTCTCATATATCTGTACAGTGGTGATAATGGAGTGCTGGCTGAGGGTACTGTGGGGGATGCATCGCCCCCTCCATAGGTCATATTGATTTTATGTTTAAAAACAAATGATTATTATGATTATTTGGATGAACACATCTTCCTCCTCCTCACAGTCTTGTCTTCACATTTCCATTCAGTGTCACACTGGAGCATTATCCTATATGACATACAGGGCTCTAATCTAATTACCTGACCTCAGTGTGATAGAAGAACCATTCCCAGCATGCCTTGTTGCTTTCAGCTCTGGTGGCAACAGCATGGTCCACTGGCTGCAGCTATAATGAACTGCAAGTCCCAGGATGTCCAGACTCTATGCAGGGATCTGATTCCTCAGTTGTTGAAAGAAACTTTCCACAAACTTCTTGCTAAAACACCATTCTGGTTTCACCTCTGATGGAGAAGGGAATTCCAGCTTGTCATGTTAAGGGGTTGGGTGTTTGTGTTACAATGTTGTGGAACTACAAGCCCCAGCATTCCCTTTTGCTTTATTTTGTGGTGGGATTACATGTCTCATATGTTAATTTCAGGTGTTGTGGGACAAGTCCTATCCTATGTCATTTCATGATTTCACCCTATAGTAAAGGTATAGGTTCCGGATCCAAATCTCTGTATGAGTTGCTGTTTCCAGCTATGGTAGCATTGCAGGTCTAGGCCTTTGTGATATATGGAGAGATGAGCCCAGGGATGAGGATGAATGAGCCAGAGAAGCAGCTCTGATCCCAGGACTTCAGCACCCTGGAGAGAGCTGCAAGGAAGAGGGAGGCTCAGCCCTGGGAGTCCCAGCACCACTCACACCCAGGGGGCCATAGCAGCTGGGTGCAGGCTGAAGCAAAGGGAAAGCTTGATATCTGGTAATATTTTAGGGTTTTATAAGGGACTTCAGGTACAGGCAGACAGAAACGAAACAATACTACCATGAATGTCTATATCAAGGGTAGGCAAACTCCAGCACTCCAGGTGTTGCGAAAACTTCAACTCCCAGCATGCATACTTGCTCTGGTCTTGTCAGAACTTTCATAGAAATGAATGGAGCATACTGGGAATTGTAGTTTCACAACAGCTGGGGTGCCAAAGGTTGCTGATCTATATTATATCAAGTATAGTAGTATATAGTAAGTAGTATATAGAATTAGAAGGTATAGTATATATTATCTCTCTTTGTAAAATATATACAAATGATGAGTATTATAATTTTTCTATTTATCTGTCTATTATCTATCAACTCAGTTCCATTTTTAATGTCCCAAATTTCTAATACTGATTTATTTTGCAATATAACTTTTCAAGAGTTGTTCTACTGATAAGTGCACTACAAATATATCAGTTGTGTATGGTATAAGGAGAGTATACAGGGGTCATTTAGTGTTACTTTCATACAAGCCATGTACTGCAGTCCAACAAGGTGTAGACATCATTCAGCTGAGCCTAGGGGGTCCATAAAGAAGTTATTGGTTCATTAGTTTGTTATTGTTTTAGCCACACCCTGTAACAAGCATGTAAAGGGCGTGTACACCTTTGCAGCCAATTTTTCAATGACTTCAATGCATCTGTAGTGCAAAATGAAGCAACTCTGTGAATAGTTTTGAGCAAAAATCTCCTGACATTTTACATACACAGCTCCTATGCAGATCTTTGTGTCTCCATGGTTACAGACTACAATCAAACCCTGTGTAGTCTGATCCAGCAGTCATGCATCCTTCCATATATGTCCTCATTCATTTGCATGGTCATTGGATACATAACAGGAATATGACTGTGGGTTTTGTAGTCTGTAACCAGACAGAGACCTCAGTCGGTATAGGAGCTGTATACACAGTACAGCAGGATACTTTTATCAAAACAATTTGCAAAATAGCTTAAAGGGGTATTTCCATCTCACATATGTAGTTTGTATAGCTAGATATAGCCATACCAATATTATTACTAATAGAATGTATTGATATAAAATGTACCATTTAGAACAGGGGTGCACAACGTTTTCTGATTGGGGGCCACATTGCCAGACTCAACCAATGATGAGGGCCGAAAATAAAATTTAAAAGGGTATTAGAAACTTAAATACTGTATTTATACCATATTGAGCACACAGTATATACCATTAATGTCTAGTTAGAGTTCCAGGACTCCCATTTAATGGGAGAATACATGAAAAATACATGTTAGCAGCCACAAGACATAGATAAACATGTCTATTATGAGATGGTTGGGGGCCACACAGAATGGTATCAAGGGCCTCATGTGGCCCCCGGGCTGCAGGTTGTGCACCCCTGGTTTAGAAGATTTGCCTATTTGTGTATCCATTGTCCCACACACATCAGTCAGGCCGTTGCCCCTAGTTACGGTTACCATGGCCATGTAGTAGTGGTGGCCGGCTTGCTCTTGTTCAAACCCGCTCTGAGGTAACTGCTGTATTGTGAACACACATTACATGAACATGCGGAGACACATCTTAGGGTTGTAGCATTTTTGTCTGCGCTTCCAAAACGCAGAGAAATGGATCCTGTTCCAAGATCAATTCATCTCTATGGAGCAGGATCCATTTATAAAGTCTGCGTTTTGGACGGATCCTGACCTTTGCATTTTGGACTGGTAGCGTCCAAAACGCAGATGTGAAAGTACCCTAAGATGTGTCTCTGCATGCTAATGCAATGTGCGTTCACAATACAGCAGTTACCTCAGAGCGGGTTTGAACAAGAGCAAGCCGGCTTCCACTACTACATGGCTGCGGTGGTCGTAACCAGGGGCAACGGCCTGACTGATGTGTGTGGGACAATGGATATACAAATAGGCAAATCTTCTAAATGGTACATTTTATATAAATACATTCTATTAGTAATAATATTGGTATGGCTATATCTAACTATACAAACCACATTTGTGAGATGGGAATACCCCTTTAATTTGTTACTTTGATGAAATAAGGTGATTATTGTCCAACATGTACCTCCAACACAAGGCTCTGAGGTATACTGCTGTATCTGCCACTGTACAGGCATTGGCTTCCATTGTAAAATAATGCATACCATGGTCTATGTCTTTTTGCAAGATACTTTTGCAAACAAAAGTGTGGTTGATTATGATGGGTATACCAGCCCAATGAAGGCTGAAAGGACATTTCTTCACCCCCTTCATCCTCCAACTCCTATTACTTGTACTATACAGTTATTGCACAATCATCTTACTTATATACAGTTCCAGTTACTTCTACTATACAGCTGCTTTTACTTGTACTGTACAATCATCCTCCTTATATACAGCTCCAGTTGCTTGAACTGAACAATCACACATCTTAAATACAGTTCCCATTACTTGTACTGTACAGTCATGCATCTTATATACAGCTCCAGTTACTCATACTGTACAGTCATGCCTCTTATATAAAGGTCCAATTGCTTGTACTGAAAAATCACACATCTTATATACAGCTCCAGTTACTTGTACTGTACAGTCACACATCTTATATACAGCTCCAATTACTTGTACTGTACAGTCACATATCTTATATACAGCTTCTGTTACTTGTACAATCACACATCTTATATACAGCTCCAGTTACTTGTGCTATATAGTCACACATCTTTTATATAGGTCCAGTTACTTGTACTGTACAGTCACACATCTTATATACAGCACCAGTTACTTGTACTGTACAGTCACACATCTTATATACAGCTCCAGTTACTTGTACTGAAAAATCACACATCCTATATACAGCTCCAGTTACTTGTACTGACAGTCGCACATCTTAAATACAGCTCCAGTTACTTCTACTGTACCATCACACATCTTATATACAGCTCCAGTTACTTGTGCTATACAGTCACACATCTTTTATATAGCTCCAGTTACTTGTACTGTACAGTCACACATCTTATATACAGCTCCAGTTACTTGTACTGTACAGTCACACATCTTATATACAGCTCCAGTTACTTGTACTGTACAGTCACACATCTTATATACAGCTCCAGTTACTTGTGCTATACAGTCATGCCTCTTATATACAGGTCCAATTGCTTGTATTCTACAGTCGCACATCTTAAATACAGCTCCAGTTACTTGTACTGTACAGTCACACATCTTTTATATAGCTCCAGTTACTTGTATTATACAGTCATGCCTCTTATATACCGGTCCAATTGCTTGTATTCTACAGTCGCATATCTTAAATACAGCTCCAGTTACTTGCACTGTACAGTCGCACATCTTATATACAACTCTAGTTACTTGCACTGTACAGTCATGGCTCTTATATACAGCTCCAATTGCTTGACTGTACAGTCACACATCTTACATACAACTCCAGTTACTTGTACTGTACAGTCACACATCTTATATACAGCTCCAGTTACTTGTACAGTACAGTCACACATCTTATATACAGCTCCAGTTACTTGTACAGTACAGTCACACATCTTATATACAGCTCCAGTTACTTGTACTGTACAATCACACCTCTTATATACAGCTCCAGTTACTTGTACTATACAGTCACACATATATACAGCTCCAGTACTTGTACTGTACAATCACACCTCTTATATACAGCTCCAGTTACTTGTACTATACAGTCACACATATATACAGCTCCAGTACTTGTACTGTACAGTCACACATCTTATATACAGCTCCAGTTACTTGTACTGTACAGTCACACATCTTATATACAGCTCCAGTTACTTGTGCTATACAGTCATGCCTCTTATATACAGGTCCAATTGCTTGTATTCTACAGTTGCACATCTTAAATACAGCTCCAGTTACTTGTACTGTACAGTCACACATCTTTTATATAGCTCCAGTTACTTGTATTATACAGTCATGCCTCTTATATACCGGTCCAATTGCTTGTATTCTACAGTCGCATATCTTAAATACAGCTCCAGTTACTTGTACTGTACAGTCGCACATCTTATATACAACTCTAGTTACTTGCACTGTACAGTCATGGCTCTTATATACAGCTCCAATTGCTTGTACTGTACAGTCACACATCTTATATACAACTCCAGTTACTTGTACTGTACAGTCACACCTCTTATATACAGCTCCAGTTACTTGTACTATACAGTCACACATATATACAGCTCCAGTACTTGTACTGTACAATCACACCTCTTATATACATCTCCAGTTACTTGTACTATACAGTCACACATATATCCAGCTCCAGTACTTGTACTGTACAGTCACACATCTTATATACAGCACCAGTTACTTGTACTGTACAGTCACACATCTTATATACAGGTCCAGTTACTGGTACTGTACAGTCACACATCTTATATACAGCTCCAGTTACTTGTACTGAACAATCACACATCTTATATACAGCTTCAGATACTTGTACTGAACAATCACACATTTTTTACACAGCTTCAGTTACTTGTACTGAAAAATCACACATCCTATATACAGCTCCAGTTACTTGTACTGTACAGTGCTACATCTTATATACAGCTCCAGTTACTTGTATTGTACAGTCACACATCTTATATACAGCTCCAGTTACTTGTATTGTACAGTCACATTTCTTATATACAACTCCATTTACCTGTACTGTACAGTCACACATCTTATATACAGCTCCAGTTACTTTTACTGTACAGTCGCACATCTTATATACAGCTCCAGTTACTTGTACTGTACGGTCACACATCTTATATACAGCTCTAGATACTTGTACTGTACAGGCTGTACATCTTATACAAGTCCAGTTGCTGGTACTGTACAGTCACACATCTTATATACAGCTCCAGTTACTTGTACTGAACAATCACACATCTTATATGCAGCTTCAGTTACTTGTACTGAACAATCACACATCTTATATACAGCTCCAGTTACTTGTAGTGAACAATCACACATCTTATATACAGCTTCAGTTACTTGTACTGTACATGCTGTACATCTTATATACAGCTCCAGTTACTTGTATTGTAAAGTCACACATCTTATATACAGCTCTAGTTACTTGTATTTTAAAGTCACACATCTTAAATACAACTCCATTTACCTGTACTGTACAGTCGCACATCTTATATACAGCTCCAGATACTTGCACTGTACAGTCACACATCTTATATACAACTCCATTTACCTGTACTGTACAGCCACACATCTTATATACAGCTCCAGTTACTTGTACTATACAGTCACACATCTTATATACAGCTCCAGTTACTTATACTGTACAGTCGCACATCTTATATACAGCTCCAGTTACTTGTACTGTACAGTCACACATCTTATACACAGTTCCAGTTATTTTTACTGTACAGTCGCACATCTTATATACAGCTCCAGATACTTGTACTGTACAGTCACACATATATACAGCTCCAGTTACAGTCACCGGTATCCAGTCCCATTTTCCAGGACAGAACAATGAGCCCAGATTTATAAATGATCGAGTAGTAAACACTTTCCTCATTTTTGTTTGACTGGAGTAATTGTGCAAATCTTATTAGCAATATGCATATTTACTGTGGTGATATCCATAGTTAAATGGCTTTTAAATGATATAATTACCCACATGTATTCCTAAATTGATATTCTAGAGCAAGCCAGAGATGAGTTTATTATGTGATTCGGTCGTACAAATGTAGCAGAGACATCTTTGTCAGATGCAGTAGGGATGAGTTTGCCAATTCCCTGATATCACATTGCACTGTTTGTGGTTACCTTACTACATTACCTTAAAGGGATTTTCCCATAATTAATGTACAAAACTGAAAATCAGATGCTATATAGGATACGACAGTCTGTTTCTAACAAAGCTAGAACCAGCCCTGTATCTCATGTGGATGCAGAGATTCATTGCTCCTTATTCATTGCTCCAGTTGCTCTACTAAATTTATTTCAAGTTGGCAGCCTTCAGGGCGCGTCCTTTCTGCTGCAGCTCAGGGCATGTCCTTTCTGCTGCAGCTCTCTTCCTATCACAGCTCCGGGGCAATGTTGTTTCTGTGGCAGCTCCCAACCTATCACAACTCAGGAGTGTGTCCTTTATGCTGCAGCTCTCTCCTAAATGTCACAGCTTCTAACAGAAGATAAGACGGATGGCAGTTTAAGCATGGAACCGAGCATGTGCATCCACCTCAGCAGAGTGGTCAGGGAAATAAGGAAAAGAAAAAGCAGTGGGTTGCGCTATACAGACAACTGACTAACTTAGTGGCTTTAATAAAAACTGAATTACATACAGTTATGTTTGAAAACAGCAACGTCGTAAGGCTGTTTACATACTACAATTTTCCTTCATAACTTTATCACTGCAGATATTAGTAACTGATTTTCCAATCTAAACGGACAAAGTAAATATTGATAAAACTAATTAGAATATATCAGATTTGAAATTTGTTCTATATGTTATCAGGTAATAAAGGGGTTATCCGGTAATTAATATTGATGACCTATCCTCTGGATCCCCGGGACCCCCGATGATCAGCTGTTGGAGCTCTGTGGCCTCTTCCTAGGCCAGTGACATCACCGTACATCGGTCACATGGCCTAGGCGCAGCTCAGCCCCATTAAAGTGAATGCGGCTGAGCTGCAATACCAAGCATAGCCACTATACAATGTATAGTGCTATGCTTGGAAAACAGCCTGGAGCCTGCTGTGCTCACTGGAGCTTTGGTGAGAGTAGTGGCTCCCCGAAACAGCTGCTCAGTTGGATAACTCCTTTAGAATACTGGATAGTATAGAAAGATAGATAGATAGACGGATAGATAGATAAAAAGAAAGATAGATAGATAGAATGATGATAGATAGATCGATCGATCGATCGATAGATAGATAGATAGATAGATAGATAGATAGATAGATAGATAGATAGATAGATAGGTAGCTAAAAAGATAGATATGATAGATAGATAGATAGATAGATAGACGAAAGATAGATAGATAATAAGAAAGATAGATAGATAGATAGATAGATAGATAGATAGATAGATAGATAGATAGAATGATGATAGATAGATAGAATGATGATAGATAGATAGATAGATAGATAGATAGATAATAGATAATTCAACAGCACCACCAAACGTAAATTGAAGAAAAAATGTGATTTATTTCACCTTCATGACATGACTGCTTGAGAAAAGTCCCAGTAAGAGGACTGAAACGTCGCTGTCTTGGTGAAATAAATCACATTTTTTCTTCAATTTACGTTTGGTGGTGCTGTGGAATTACGACTTTTATTTAAGAAGGAGCTGACCAACTCCGGAGCTACTGGCACACCAACACCTGATCTGGACTTTTGCAGTGCTGCTTTCATTACTTGTGTTTAAAAAGATAGATAGATAGATAGATAGATAGATAGATAGATAGATAGATAGATATGAGATAGAGAAGCAAATAGATGACTAATGAAATATTGCTAAACAGAAATATAGATATGACAAATATATTGATATAATATATACATATATGAGATAGATGATAGATAAGAGCTGTTTTGATCCATAGATAATTTCAAAATGTTCACAGAACCAATTAAGAAATTCCCCTGATTAAAAATTAGTAATTAAAATTCATCTTTCATGTTGTTTTTAGTCATTATAACAGCAATAAAATTACCATTGTCATCAATACTAATAGTACACTAAGTGTAAGTGACAAGAAAGTTCTGAGTTTTCCTCAGGAGCGTCTGACTCTCCCTCCACTGACTTCTCATTGGTGCCCCTACACTACTCAGCACCAGGGGAACATTCCCTCCCCCACCCACACCCCCGATACCCACTTCTACTAGTACCGCGTCCGCTAATAATAATATCGCCACTACCACTCCTTATAATGTATTCTCTTACATGTCATAATGGCAGACAGATTAATCCCAAACACTGAACATAAGGTGGTGGTAAACGTGGCAGACATTTGGATTAGGGGCCTGCCTCCTGCACCCACATGTATTAAAGCTCTTTAGAATAATTGAAATTTGCTGCGGCCCCGGCCCAGTCTGTATAAATAATTCTCTGGGTGTCTTGTTGCGATAACAGATTATCTGGAATTCTATTAAAGGAACAGCAGTCCGATTTGTAAATCCCATTTAGATACTTTCAATAACTATCAATAATCTCATCTACACAAAGGCCTCCTGCCTACAGGCTTTATCTGGAAGTTTGGAGCCTTTCTGGAGGATTTTATAATAAAACCTACAACCTTAGAAGAAAATAAAATCTCTACCTGTCATTCACCAGATGAGAAAATGCAAATCTCAAGGCTGGACAAAGCTCCGATATGAAGTGTGTATACCGATGTAGGAAGATATAGCAATTATTGTATGGACTGTCACCTTAAAGGTCAGACACTGCATATACTATCTGTTCTTATACTGCATATACTTTACTGCATATACTTTCTTTCTTTCTTTCTTTCTTTCTTTTTTTCTTTCCATTTTATTCATCTATATATGTATCTATTTCAAAGCTATCTATCTATCTATCTATTCTATCTATCTATCTATTATCTATCTTTCTATCTATCTGTCTATCTCATATCTATCTACTTTTGAGGACTTTCTGAAGTGCTAAAACTTTCTGTTTCTCTCTTTCTTTTCATTTTATTCATCTATCTATGTAACTATCTCAGAGCAATCTATCTATCTATCTATCTATCTATCTATCTATCTATCGATCAATCTATCTATTCATATATAGTTTTATGGGAGAATCTTCAGTATAACTTGTATTTCATTAATTTAAATTCCTGTTCATTCTGGGCTTTGAAGTCAAGGAGGAGGTCCTATCAGTGATTGACAGCCTTCCCTCTATGAGGAGACGGTCCTATCAGTGATTGACAGCCTTCCCTCTATGAGGAGGAGGTCCTATCAGTGATTGACAGCCTTCCCTCTATGAGGAGACGGTCCTATCAGTGATTGACAGCCTTCCCTCTATGAGGAGGAGGTCCTATCAGTGATTGACAGCCTTCCCTCTATGAGGAGGAGGTCCTATCAGTGATTGACAGCCTTCCTCTATGAGGAGGAGGTCCTATCAGTGATTGACAGCCTTCCCTCTATGAGGAGGAGGTCCTATCAGTGATTGACAGCCTTCCCTCTATGAGGAGGAGGTCCTATCAGTGATTGACAGCCTTCCTCTATGAGGAGAGGTCCTATCAGTGATTGACAGCCTTCCCTCTATGAGGAGGAGGTCCTATCAGTGATTGACAGCCTTCCCTCTATGAGGAGGAGGTCCTATCAGTGATTGACAGCCTTCCCTCTATGAGGAGGAGGTCCTATCAGTGATTGACAGCCTTCCTCTATGAGGAGGAGGTCCTATCAGTGATTGACAGCCTTCCCTCTATGAGGAGGAGGTCCTATCAGTGATTGACAGCCTTCCCTCTATGAGGAGGAGGTCCTATCAGTGATTGACAGCCTTCCCTCTATGAGGAGAGGTCCTATCAGTGATTGACAGCCCTTCCCTCTATGAGGAGGCGGTCCTATCAGTGATTGACAGCCTTCCCTCTATGAGGAGACGGTCCTATCAGTGATTGACAGCCTTCACTCTATGAGGAGGAGGTCCTATCAGTGACTGACAGCCTTCCCTCTATGAGGAGGAGGTCCTATCAGTGACTGACAGCCTTCCCTCTATGAGGAGACGGTCCTATCAGTGATTGACAGCCTTCCCTCTAATGAGGGAGACGGTCCTATCAGTGATTGACAAGCCTTCCCTCTATGAGGAGGAGGTCCTATCAGTGATTGACAGCCTTCCCTCTATGAGAGGAGGTCCTATCAGTGATTGACAGTCTTCCCTCTAATGAGGAGGAGGTCCTATCAGTGATTGACAGCCTTCTCTCTATAAGGAGGCGGTCCTATCAGTGATTGACAGCCTTCCCTCTATGAGGAGGGGGTCCTATCAGTGATTGACAGTCTTCCCTCTATGACAAGACCTCCTCATAGAGGGAAGGCTGTCAATCACTGATAGGACCTCCTCCTCATAGAGGGAAGGCTGTCAATAACTGATCGGTCCATCTCCTCATAGAGGAAGACTGTCAGTCACTGATAGGACCTCCTCCTCATAGAGGGAAGGCTGTCAATTACTGATAGGGCCACCTCCTCATAGTGAAAAAAGCTGTCAATAACTGATAGGACCGTCTCCTCATAGAGGGAAGGCTGTCAATCACTAATAGGAATACCTCTTCATAGAGGAAAGGCTGTCAGTCACTGATAGGACCATCTCCTCATAGAGAAAGGTCTGTTAATCATCTGCTCAGCTCCTCCTGCTCTATAGCATGCTGCAGCTCAGACACCATGTTCAACATGACAGGTTCCCTTTAAACAGGAGACAACGTAACCCAATCTTGTGATCACTGGGGGTCCCAGCAGTTGTGCCCCCCCCCCCAGTGATCAGACCCTTATCACCTTCCCTGTGGGTACGTGTTGATAATATGAAAGCCCCTTTAACTGTAGCTTCCCTTTAAAGTGAATGTTTTGCCATTTAGCCCCCTTCCTCCCTTATATCTAAGCAAGTTTTGCACTAAAGATACAACTCTTCAAGCTTCAATTGATTGTATGACTCATCAGCCATGATCCGTCATTAGTTGAATTTCTCGCAATGGTTTTAGGGCGGGATCCTGCTGCTATTTCTGATGGGATGTGATTAGACATATAACACACAAGACACATACAAAATCTCCTTCCAAAACAGGCACAAAAAAGTAGCTTCCTTAACTAAGCCCCTTGACCAAAACCCTGGTTTCTATCTGGTAATCAGAGATCTGGCGGTTACTATCTGTAGGGTGTCTCCTTCCTACTAATTATCACCTTATGAGAAGTGTTTCATTAAGAATTTCTGCTTTTGATTAATTATCAACAGAATGCTGACCAAGAAAAAAAAAATGAAATTAATCCGCGACCCTGTCTAACTAAGAGTGAAAATTCATCACATATCCTTTTAATATTGAAACACGGCTTAGAATTTTAATAGATAATATTGTTTTTCCCCCTCCCCAAAACCTCCAGTCTTTATTAATGCCCCAAGGTAAGAACTGATATTGCTTTGCACCAAGGCAGTCATTGTTCATTTGAAATTTATTAACCAGAATGCACTTCATCTTTGTGATTTTACGGTTTCTTTTTAATTTCACCCAGTGTTAGAACAGAATATACCCTTTTAAACATTTAAGATATTAAAATTCCGCATGCGGGCATGTCATATAAAGGCTACTTCGATTAAGTCAGATTTAAGTAGTTCATTTGTAATTTCAGCTCCCAGCCCACTATAGTATTTGAATGATAATATTGAAAGATTTTGGAAAAAAAAGTCAGCAGAAAAAAAACCCTGTAGTTTTACAGTGATTTTTTTTAACTTAATTTGTTAAATAATTATTAATATTATTATGTGTAATCATTATTATTATTAATATTATTGTGCGTAATAAATAAGAATTATTAATATTACAAATGATGTGAATAAATATCAAAGCCTATATCTGATGGAAAAAAAAAATCACAGTACTTTTAGATCCTGGTGTGCAGAACCTTTCTCAACTGGGTCTGCTGCAGACCATATTGTCTTACTAACTTACTAACAAGAAACTAATAGCATTGTCTTCCATGTTGCATGTACATTAGAGTTACAGCCAGGGGCGGACTGGGAACTTAAAGTGGCCCTGGAAAAAATACTAAAAGTGGCCCCGTTTTGTAGCCAGGCCCAAACTGAAGGAAGGCAGGGCCAGCAATACCATATTGTTGCACATTATACAACCCCAACTGTGTGGTCAATCACAGAATACATCCCCTTAAACTTCCAATGGCCGGCCATGAGGAGGGCTCAGGCGGCCCCCTGTACATCGGCCCACTGGGAAATTTCCCTGTAAGGTCTACGGGCAATCTGCCCCTGGTTACAGCTCGTCACAGTCACTTTTTCTACAAGCCTACTATTTCACATTACCCCTGCTAAACCCTCACCATCTACTCTGTTTAGGGGTTTAGTTATAGGTGGTTCCAGAGGTAGAAATTGGACCACATGGGGATGTCCAAAGGCCCTTTTGTTACATGAGAAGACATGAGAAGATAGCAGTACCCGAAAATGTACATGGAAGTTGGGTGACCCTGTGACAGATTTTGCATTGCGGTCCATGAGCTTCAAGCAATGTCTCTGCGCTTGTTAGTTACTACCCACTTATTGAAATCAGTGCAGAGGCTCCTGTAATCCCACGACTTTATAAACTAGAAAGTCCCCCCTACTTACATAAATCTTATAGTTCCCTGTTGGGGTAAGATATCAAATATATTTTAACTGTCTCCTCAACTCTTCCTCCAAATCCTTTGCTTTCTCCCTGCTGGTTTATGCTGCAAGAGCAGACGCTAGCAGGGAAAAAGTAAAGAACTACAGTAATTCAAGTCTCTTCCTACTCTCACCTGTACTGAAATAAAGGAAGCAGTAAACCTTCAGTTGACTGAAGCTACTAAACAACATGGAGCACTAAGATTCCTATACGGTATATATATATATATATATATATTTAACCCAAGTTAGTCTTTGCAGGCAACATCCTGAGCTCGGGTGGTAAACAGAAAATCAAGGCTTCATAGCTGTACCTTAAGTCAGTAGCAATATTACAGCTAGATTGGTACACATTATGTCACGGCTGATCAATCATGGTTCCGAGAAGAAGGAATCTTCCCTTTCTCTTTTACTCTCTTTGCAAAAACTTTTTCCCCTTTTACTCATTTTTCCTTTTAACTCTTTTTTTCTAGAATGATATGTATTTTGCATGATAACCGAACACATGAATAAAATATACATTATGAACGTATCTATGTAAAGTTATCAATACGTATGCCTCTCTACTATTCTAGGGCTGAAAATCCACCTAAATATTTTAGTAAGGATAAATGCAGTGATGGAATATATGACCTATAACTCACTGAATACAAGGAAGTACAGTAACATAATAACATAGTTTGTAAGGCTGAAAAAAGACATCTGCCCATCCAGTTCAGCCTGTTATCCTGCAGGAGTTCTAACAAATTGACTTACTTTAATATTGTATGTTGTATGTTATTATATGTAGACTCTATATGTAATAAAAAGTGTATAAATGGACTTAAGTAAATAACAAGCTGGAACACTTCTGGGGGTTGGCTCACTAATAGGGCAATTATACAGTAGTAGATGGGATCACATTGACTCCATCACCTTATAATGATCATTTTCCTATAGAGGTGCTACATATATATGTCTCATCAGGACTACAGAAAGAGGCTGCTATAATATTTTCACAATGAGTCAGCCGATGATATGAGATGAGATAGATAGATTCTATTCTATCTAGGTTGTCTATTATCTATCTATCTATCTATCTATTATCTAATCTATCTATCTCATCAATTATCTATCTATTATCTATCTATCTATCTATCTATCTATCTATCTATCTATCTATCTAATCTATTATCTATCTATCTATCTATCTATCTATCTAATCTATCTATTATCTATCTATCAATCATCTATCTATTTATCTATCTATCTCATCTATTATCTATCTATTATCTATTTTATCTATCTATCTATCTATCTATCTATCTATCTATCTATCTGTTATCTAATCTATCTATCTATCTATCTATCTAATCTATTATCTATCTATTATCTATCTAATCTATCTATTATCTATCTATCAATCATCTATCTATTTATCTATCTATCTCATCTATTATCTATCTATTATCTATTCTATCTATCTATCTATCTATCTATCTATCTATCTATCTCTCTCATCTATTATCTATCTATCTATCTATTATCTATCTATCTATCTATCTATCTATCTATACATCTATCTATCTTTCCCTCCATTCTTCTATCATCTATCTATCTAACTATTCATTGTGTAACATAATTTTTTCCTGATCGTAATCTATAAATCCTATGGTTCTCTTGACACAGCTATATTGTTAATTCATACAATTCTTTCTGCCATCAACTCTCTATGTAAGAAACTGAACAAATATGGATTCATGCAGCTCCTATAATAAAGCTGTCTTCATTACTCTTCTTAGCTCCCCCTGGTGCTGGCTACGGCCAGCTATAATTTTAACATCTGACTTGTGACTATGTGAAAGGAAGCGGGGATTTTGGATCCCTTAAGTGGATGGCTGGCAGGGAGGCAGTACAGTAAAAAAAACCCAGTGAATGGCACATAGTTCTCGAGACTGGTAGAAGTCCCAGAAGTCAGAACCCAACTGATCATAAAGTGTTGGCATATCTTAATAAGACATCATCACTTTAAGATTGGTATAACCCAATCAGTGTTGGCATTTATAAAAGCACCATTACCACATATACAATCTAGGTCATATTTTTTAATGTTTTTGATTTTGTAGAATAATACCCATGACTTAATAAATAATTACTTGGAATGAATAGGGTATTCTAATGTGAAATAGACGATCACTTTCTTTCATTATAACCAATTGCATCCCATATTTCCCTTCAATTATTTCTAGTTCCAGTAACGTCAGTGGAATTAAAATGGAATGCCAGCTAATTATTTCCTTAACAAAATCATTTTCCTCCTTTGGTGATGATTTGGTAATTATTCTATTAAGTATTTCTCCTTTACTGTAGAAAATGAAACATGTTAAAGGGCAATTATCACTCACACATACACACACGTATCTTTTTTAATAATTAAAACCAGATACTGATGCATATGTTTTTTTCTAATTTGTTTTTATTTTGTAAATTTGATTGTACTTTTTTTTTTTTAATTTCATTTTTCATACACTGTTCTGGAGGCAGCCATCTTGCCTAAGCTGTTGTCCTGCCCTCTCAGTTTAGAGACTATTGACTTTTATGGGAGAGGGTTGTGAGCATGCTTTATGATTTGTACAGGGAGGGGAGGAAGAGCTGAGTTGCCTTCAACAACTATTGTGAATGGTGGATCATGTGTTATCTCTAGGTAGGTGT
Source organism: Rhinella marina (assembly GCA_900303285.1). Classification (NCBI taxonomy): domain Eukaryota; kingdom Metazoa; phylum Chordata; class Amphibia; order Anura; family Bufonidae; genus Rhinella; species Rhinella marina. The sequence continues at coordinate 459,403 of ONZH01001471.1, read as the reverse complement.
TATCTTTCACCATAGTTATGCCTGTGATGATAATGGGATGTCTGCTGAGAATGGATCTGTATGGAACAGCAAGTGTCAGCCTATTACGAGGCTCAGTGGATGTGAAAACTGCAAGATTTATATATATATATATATATATATATATATTTGAGATAAAAAATAAATAAAAAAGGCTATTACATAGTTTGAGTCATGCAAGAAAGTGGTCTTAAAGGGTTTCTGTCACCAGTTTTTTCGGTATGAATCAGGCTGACATTAGAGATGTGCTAATGTCACCTGATTCCAAATATATATCTGTTTTATTTACTGGTGCCCCCATTTTTTTATATTAAAATGAACTTTTATTTTATGCTAATAAGACCTCTAGGTTCAAGGGGCGTTACCCCTGCTCCTAGAGGCTCTGTTGATTGACAGGACCAGGCAGAGAAGAAACACTCCATTCACCATAGCTTGCAAGGACCTTCAATGATGTCATGACCATGTGATCAGTCACATGGTTTAGGAGGAGACAGGCTGTTTGTGTGATCCTAACCATGTGACTGATCACATGGTCATGACATCATTGAAGGTCCTTGCAAGCTATGGTGAATGGAGTGTTTCTTCTCTGCCTGGGCATGTCAATCAACAGTGCCTCTAAGGAGCAGGGGTAACACCCCTTGCACCTAGAGGCCTTATTAGCATAAAATAAAAGTTCATTTTATATAAAAATGGGGGAACCAGTAAATAAAACAGATATATATTTGGAATCAGGTGACATTAGCACATCTCTAATGTCAGCCTGATTCATACCGAAAAAACTGGTGACGGAAACCCTTTAATTTCCTGGTTCTCAGTTGACATGTGGGCAATGATTAGAGATGCTTTCTCAGCTAATCACTGGCTGAGGCGAGTCACTGCTGTGCCCAGAAATTGGGTGAACAGGCATCTACTTCCATATCCTGTGTATCAAGGCAGGGCCAGGAAGTGGAGACCAGTGGGCAGCCGGCGAGTGTTGGAAGAGCATCAGTGGAGGCTCAGTGAGGTGAGTAATGCTTCTTTTTTTAATCAACCTATTCTGACCCTTATATAGAAAATTTTAATGCGCCAAACAACCCCTTTAAAGCTGTTCTGATGGCACTTTCCCAGGTCTACCAGCAAATACATGGAAATATCCCTGTACATGAAACTAAAAATTCATGATTTGTTTGAAAAACTGTAAAGCAAAGTGTTTGTGAAGTTACTCAAATGTGAAATATTGTTAAAGTGCCATTTTGCCAATGTGTTATGAACTATGGGTGGTATAGGTTCTAAAACATGTTTAGTGGTCCAACTGCTGGATTCCTCATCAGATCCATAAGACCCTCTAATACAGTGGGACAATTTTTCCTACAACAGATTACTGTATAGTGCCTGACGTAATGATGGTACCTTCTAGGATGTAAAACACCACAGTAAGCTGCAAATGGTGAACAGCAAAGAATGTTGGGAGATTTCATCCATGATGCTGCAGAATTGTGAATGCAGCTGTGGAGCATAATACTAATATGCTATATAAATAATGTAAATATCTACAAAGTAACTTCAAACTTTTTTAGTAGACATGGATGTCATATCACTAGGGTATGCCATCAATACTAGATAAGTGTGTACAGGCTCCTGTCTCCAGAATGGGGTCCCGAAGTGAATGGAGAGCAGCTGCGGATGCATGGCTACACCCTAGGCACTACTATGGGAGTTCCAAAAATGGGTGAGCTCTGGCTTGGCTATAACTGGTAGTCCTACAGTGGTGAACGGAGAGGTGGCCGAGTTGCACAGTGCTCCTTTGATTAACCTCTATGGGACTTCTGAAAACAGGTGAATGTGCTAGCTTGGCTATTTTCAGAACTCCCATAGCAATGAATGGAAGAGCATGCACAACGTGTTTTCCTTATCTGTTGGCCCTATTCTGGAGATAAGAATGGGTCTCAAATGTGGGACCCACACCTATCTTACAATGATGGCACTTCCATTAGATTGTGGTCCATCACAGGCCCTCTCCGTAAGAGAAGGGTCCTCCATTCAACCATTCCTAGTCCCTCTGGGCCAGAAGGCTCCTGCAAGGGTCCAGGACAAAATGCAATACCCAGCTGAGACCGAGGATACGCCATGGGAACCCTCAGCCGAAGGTATGCCGGCCTATTCTCCGGCTTCCACCCAGGCTGCTACCCAAGGTGTAGGCACGGAGCTCAACAAGTCTAAGTCTGGACTTTACCTGGAGGTAGAGCCCAAGGGGTTTGCAGGGGGGTGAGGAACCTAATGCCCTATCCCACCCCCTGACCTCAGGGGGTTGCCATAAGGGCACCGCAACCCTGAAAAGTCCTATTGACAAACTACATGGAAAGTGAACACACAGTGAAACAAAAATAAAGAAATAGTGAATGTATGCTGGTTACAGCCCGGACATTTGGCCGGAATTATAAAAATTACGCCAGGCCGTAAAGTTGGGCAATGAATAGAGGTGTGTGCACTCAAAATGTGTAAAAGTGAAGTGTGCCGTCACTCAGTGGGCTCCCATCCCCAGTGAGTTCAGGCACCCCAGGGTCACCACTCCTGGGGCACTTCTGCACCTCGGGCTTTCAATATGCCATCAATGTCTGAGATCGAAATAACCTTTTAATTTTACATATAAGCTGTCAAATGGTATTCAGCGGTGGACATATGTTCCATGCTCCCATACACTGACTGCAAATGTAGCTCTTAAAATAATAATGAATTGAAACGCAAAGTATATTTGAATGAATTTATTTGAATGAAATTGTCTAACCCCCTTTAATACATTTTCTATTTCCCAGTGTCCTGAAAACTCGACCCCATTGTTTGTATCTCCTATTAATTCATGTAAATCCCTGCGTTTCCACTCGCTTAATTCTGTTCCTGCTTCTACCCCCGCACGCAGGGGATCAGGTTCTGACTCTCCGTGTTTCATTTACATGCTTTTATTGCAAACGACTGCGATTGTTATTAAAAGCTCTTAAATTGTTTAGTAATCAATAATCATTATCAATTACTGCCCTTTGTGGCATTTATTGTGTACGCTAATATATAAGGCAGGCGGCGGGCAATTACTGGTTTTTTACTTTATTACATATTATAGCACTGCCGATCTATTTAGTGTTTTGTTGATCGGAGATTAGAAAGTAAAAATGTATTTCATAATATGTAATGTATCCAGTACAACAGTGCAGACACTGTGGCCCTATGGGGCCCTAGGGGGGCCCGGCACTATTTGGTCTAATGGCTACAGAATGTATCTCTCACTCTGGAGGACCCAGCACCTCCTTGTATTACCCTCACAGGCTATTGATTTGAATATGAGCTGTGTAATGCTTCTTTTTTATCTCTGGAGGTGCTGTAGAGAAATTGCATGCTTCCCTCCAGAGATTGCAGCTGATCCATTGGACCCTTAAAGTGAAATTGCATTGTCCATATCCATAAACCCCTTTAAAGAAAGGAGTATTTGGTGTTTCCCTACTTCTTTGGTAGTTGTCAATTTTTAAGAACTGGTGGGGTGAACTGCTTAGAACTTCTGGTTGTAGTATATTTTTTTTTATAAAAGTCATGACCAGTTGTCATTTGACCTGCCATAATTTCTGCACATACAAGCTCTGATCCAGGCAGATACCATCTCTGAAATTTCAATTTCCATGTCACGTCCAGTAGAGAGAAGAGCAACTCTATAATAATCCTGTACCAAACTGCCTGCTTGCTTGGATGATCCACTGTAAATAGCAAGCCCCCAACTGGACGGCGCTCCCTCCCTTGTTTAGTGTATAAGACCTAAGGGATAGAACTAAACAGACAGAATACAGTAAAGAAAAGAAACAAAACAAAATGCACACATTAGACAAGCCAAGGTCAAACACAGAGGATCACATCATAACAAAATCAGAAATGAGGAGCATAGTCCAAATACTAATCTAGGAGTCATGTACCAGAAAATCACATCAAAGTCCAAAAACGTCAGGTAGAATAAGTTCCAAGCTTATAGGCTGATAGTCCCTCGTCAGCCTGCCCCGGCTGCCATGACTGCAATGCTGGTGATGCTGCCAGGAGGACGGAGCACAGATAGGTGAGTAAGTAATATTTCATATATTCTGGCAGAGATGTAGTATGCTGCCATATGTGCCTGATTTACTGTACTGGAAAAAAAGTGTAGTAGTAGGTGAGTTGCATGGTACTGGCTGTTATGTAGATAACAGCGATAGTCAGGTCCTATCGGGTCCCCTTGCCCAGAAGCGGTCCTTTCCTATTGGATGCCTGTCCAAGGGACAGTTATCCAAGTGGCTGCTTTGCTCACAGAGTGACTACTGAGCATATGGGACCCCAAAAAAGTCATTATGGACAAGTATCTCGATAAGAATGGCCCTTAATTTTAATTCCACTGCAAAATGGGCAGTTTATCATATGGAAATCGAGCGTCATGGTTCTATATATTCAACCGTGTCCACCTGGATCGGTTCCTGCTAATCCCTTTCATACACTGTTTTTCTACAATACACATCTCCGAGCTTGTAAAAAGGACAATTCAGTTCAATTATACTGTTAGTGGTCATCACACAAGAGTGATATAGGACATGAATTGAAAACACCACTTCTCCACAGAGAGATTGCTTTTTATTTCTTCTCCAGTCAATGCAGTGCCCTATTTCACGGCCCTGGAATACAGAATATTACTTTTTAAAACACTATGAAAAATGAGGTTCCTTCCTCAAAAATAACTGGGAGAATTCAATTTTCAGCACATTGTGAAAGCCTTCACACCTCCGCCTGCCTGATTTCTTTAACAAGGTTAATATATGAATTATATTTAACTTATATATGTGTGTGTTCTCAGCCTATACAATGGCTGCTGGGTGCCACAACTGGTACAAGGAGGACAATCTTCAGAGACAAAGTAGGTGCCTCTTCTTAACCCGGAGAAGGATATATAAATGGTATATAAATGGAGAAGCCATATTGAATATGATATATATAGTGACTCAATAATACTATTATACTTTTACTAAAGAAGAAATGACTATAAACTATGATCAATCTTATCACCTTAAAGTGACCCTATAGTGGTAGATACCAGTTCCGCTCTGCTGACAAATATAAGTGATTATAATACAGTAAATCCAATAACTGACACATGAGGTCAGACCCCCATGACGACTTCTGCTGACCACGACAAGTTTGCTGCTCAGACATATTTGGCGTCTTCCTTTTGATTACCCTCCCTGTCTTTTCTAACCTACACAAATTCCCTATCCTTCTACTACCCTCCCAATGCTCTTCCTATTGCTGCCCAATTTGCCCATATTATTGTGCCAACTGTGTTGCACAGTGCCCCCAAATACTTCTGAAATAATATTGTCTTGACTATAGCTACCTCCAAGAATAGTGCCAAAAAGTAGTACACCTAAAAACATTAATTCCAGAGAAACAGTAACCCTCATAGTGGCACAAAAATAATACTGCATTCTGTGTCCCAAACAATAGTTTTGCCTCAGATGGTGCACAATACAGTATAAGCACCCATGAAGTAACAGTGCCACTTTTTATACTCCAGTCAATAATAGTGAATGTCTCAGTGACCCCAAACATAGTGCTCCTCTAGTGTCCCACATTAGTTATAATTCCCACCTTCTGCCCCCTACACAGTAATAGTGCCCCTTTTGTGCCCCCACATAGTAATAATGGCAACCACTGCCCCCCTATAAAGTAATAATATTCCCTTTCTTCCTCTTAGACAGTAATAATGTGGATTTGACAGCAATTATGCCCCTTTTCTGTCCCAGCACAGTAATATTAACCTGATTTGTGGCCACTAAGAAATTCCCACCTTTGTGCCCCTAGAAATATGAATGTATTAATTGGCAGCTCAAATGAGTTGTTTACTGTTTTGGGGCAGAAAGAGTCGTTATTTTAATAAACCCCTCCTTTTGACCTAAAACAGTAGTAACAACCCCCTGCCCCCTAAAAATGAAACAGTGCCTCCTAATAACAAGAGAGTGCCCCCAATAGTAAAATAGTGCCCATAATATCAAACAGTACCCCATTTTATCTCTATAAAATAATGAAAGTTTACCTCACCTAACCCTGATCCCACGATGAGTGGAGCAGCTGAGGCTTCTTCTGGCCTGTGAAGTCAGTATCCTGGTGCAGTGACGTCATTGTGCAACCTGTGTCGGGATCCTGCATAAAGTGGCCCGTGGTTTAGAGAATAGCAGGACAGAAAGTTTACAGCTCCCTGCTCTATCATGAGTTTCAACTGTATCCACATCCTTAGGTTGAAGCTGTCGATAAGTGGCGCTCCTCTGCAGATCTGGTACATCAGGAAAAAAATCCAGTGGCTTGGATTCCTAGAGTGACTCCCTTGGGGGTGGTGACTGTGGAGGTTTGCCCAATTTGACTTGCTGGTCCTGTGGTAGGGCACTTGGTCAAGAAAGGAGTTGGCTTTTTTGGGATGGTCTTGTAGTAACAAGAAGTAATGTTTTTGCACTGATGTCTATGTGGTGCATATAGAAGAAAGGGGGCCCCATATAGCCCCCATACATAGAGTAAAATGGTTTGACCATTATTATACAACTTTTGTCACCAAAGGCAGAAGTACCATATATTATTGCCCCTCTACACCCTTTCCACGACAATTCCCCACCCCTTGTTTCCTAACAAGGCAGTTCTTCTGGTTCTGATAATCTTGTACAGGTCTAACACTCAATAGAAAAATAACTTAGACTTGGCTCCCTCTCTCTAAGGGCCCCATGACGGCTGCATGTTCTGCCTTTATGTTATGTATACCCCTATTCCTAATACAAGAATAATATGGGACCATTCATGGTCAGCAGTAGGTTCCCCAGAGTAATCTAAAGTGAATTGAGTAGATTATTTTTTAGCATAGCTTTCAATAATGGAAATATGAGTATGTTTTTGTAAAAACAAAAATCCAGTTCCCCACAAAACAATCTGTAAGTTGTGATTGCTTTGTATGCGGATTTCAATAATGAAAAATATAGGATTGCTTTTGGCATGAGAAAACCCTTGACACCTCTGCCAGGCCCCACAGACAGAAGGCCACAACATATGAGAGCCACAACTATTCTGCTGGGATGGATTCAGAAAGAAAAAAAAATATGGAAATGCAAACTCTCCCTGAGGTAGACAATGGCGGTATAATGCTAATAGCTACACCAGCTTCAATACAATCAAGAGAACATGAGTGACTAAAGAAATACAAATTAAACATGACTCAGTGGGTATAATGGCTTTGAAAAATGGCCAGAACATGTCAGAAGATGATAATCCCACCTGGGTTCCAGTTGAATATCTGGCCTGTTAGTGGATCTTGGGGATTAAAGACGTCAGATACGTCTGCTCCCCTGTGCTGGGGGCCTGGCCACTTAGACCTGAACAAAGATCCAGCCTCCAACACAGCACAGCCAGACGGAGAGGTAGGCCTGGCTAATAGCAAAGGGATTAATTAGCCGCATAATTAATCATAACTCGCACAACCAAAATAACCTAATTCTTCTTTGAAAAGCTCAGCAAGTTCCAGAATGAAGGCTCCATACTAACGCCTCCCTCTTAGTCAGAGCCATCACCTTCAGGCTTGTGATCTTCTCAGATAGAAGAACATATTATGTTAAGCCAGCCCAACGCATTTTCAAGTAATCCAGTAGCACAGAGATGTTTGATAAAAAGGCCTCAGTTAAACATAAAACTGATGTCATACTGAGGTTTTCTTGGCCAATCAGCGGCAATTATTCTAAGGGTCCACACTCCATTTAGAAAGAACATTCACTTATAATTACAATTATCATAATTTCATCATAATCTTTGTGGCTATCATTTTACACACAGAACTCATCTTCAGTAAGATCCAATAGGTGAGTGGTATGTGATTGGCTCCAAAGTGACCTCCGATGGGGTTGTCTTCTGCTGGATCTTTGGGGCCCATAGTTGTGTCTCAGCTTCTGCCCAGGGGTGGGCTGAGGGCCAGTCCAACCCTGCATGAAATAATCTAAAAGGGATCAATGAGTAAAAATATTAGGCCTATATACCTAATATACATTGGATCCCCCAGACACCACATGTTGCTGCTCACTTGAGAGGATAGTAAGATGTGGTGCACCCCAATGGGGAAATAAGGCCAGAAAGTCAGGGTTTGCTGTAAACCAGTGTACTTCTTTGCTAGAGGAACTTAAAGGGGACCTGTCATCACCAAAACACCCCCTGAACTAGAGTAAGTGTTGTATAGTGTAAGTGATGCTGAATCCGAATATGTAAGTTTTATCTTCATACTCGCTTCCATTCCGACGCTGTGCTCCCACAAACCTGCAGTAAAATGCACTCACTGGACTCTTCTTTGAGTCCTCTCCATTATGTGAGTGAGCACTGGAGTCCAGTGAGTGCATTTTACTGCAGGTTTGTGGGAGGACAGCGTCAGAATGGAAGTGAGTACGAAGATAAAAATTACATGTTCGGATTCAGCATCACTTACACTATACAACGCTTACTCTAGTTCAGGGGGTGTTTCGGAGATGACAGGTTCCCTTTAAGTTTAAAACAATATAAGCAATGGACTGAGCTGGTGTTTCCAGTCTCTTCCCTGGTAGAAAAAGGTTCTGTGCTGAGGCCTAAGGCTAGCTGTCCCTCTATTTCTCAGAAGTGTGATACCCTGGCCCAGGGTCTGTGGCTCAGTCATTAGGCAGGGTATCCCCATCTTAAAATCTTCTGGTCACTTTTGCAGTATAGCCTTGCTAATAAAAGACTGGTCCCTATCTTTAGATCTCTAGGGGCTCTGATTGATTGATTGATTGATTGACTTTTATACAGTTTTTAACTAATCCAGAACTTTCTAGTGGGAAGGGTGAAGCTGGAGAAGCACAACCGAACAGAAACAATATTGCAGTTCACAACCATCATAGACTTGTATTGTTCCTCAATACAAGTCAATAGGAATGACTAAGCAGTTTCCAAACATAAACAGAGCTAAACCAGGCAGTCAAAAGTTCACTGTGTCTGTTTTTCCCCCTCCACATCTCAGCTCTTTATAGTCCCTCATGGTAACTGTGGAAAATGACTAGCTTCTCAGTTAATAGGCTGGAAAGTCCCAAAGTCTCTCAGTTTTACCTGGTTGTATATTAACCTTTCCACAATGCAGTGCTAATACAGTGCAATAACAGTGCAAATGAATAGGATATATTACAATAAACAAATAAATTGCAGTTAAACAGTATAAAACAGTATAAGTCTAAACAACGGCCTAAATCATAGTGCAAGTCAACCCTTCCAAGTGCACTACAGTAGTCAGTTGGCTTTGCATAGCAGCAATAGGGGCAAATGTCCACAAACGTCTAAAGCACCCTTGCTCCAGGGCACTACATATAAACTTCTAAAATAGGTAGATCTATTTCCATAGATTCAACCTTTGGAGGCTCTGCCTTTGTGGTCCTTTTCAAACTGGATGCATAACATTTGGCTTGTAAAGCCATACTGTGTGACCACCAACCAGGAAGACCCAGGCAGGCCTGTCACTGCTGGGTTCATTCAAGGATCCTAGGTTATCTGGCCATATTTCGTGTTGTTAGTCCATACTAGAAGGAGCTGTTGAGAGCCACATATTGTACATCTCCTCACATAACATATACTCACATATTCACATACTCAAATATAATATCAATGGATCCCAGAAGTCTTCATGTAAAAGGAAGGAACCTCTATAGGTTAGCTTCAACGTCACATATGTAGTCGCTCAGCCATTCCATACAACTCAGTGATCTCTATCTGTCTTCCTGTCAAAGGATAGGACTTGGGGTGGTGGGGTATGGGAGATGTGCTGGTCTGTGGCTTGGCGTAGTCCAGGACGAAGTCAATGACCATCTTGACATAACACTCACTAATTACCTCAGAGCTGTATTGACTGAATGCTGCTAGTTAGCAAATCTTTCGTATCTTCAATAAAGCCCGTTATTTCATCCATCTGAATGGTCCATTTGTACTTTACGTCCCACTTCATCTTTATTCTGTAGTTTTCCCTCGGTGAATAATAGTAATGATTGCCTGTCCCCTGTGTTTTATCCAGTATATAAATATTGTGACACGCCGCCGCTCCGCTAACACGAGAATTATTCCTACAGCTGCAGTAATAGGTACAGTTGCCAATAATCACAAGGAAATGAGAACCCAAAATCTTATTTTATCAAGCCTTTCTTTCCTTCTGAGGGAGTTCTGCGCTGTTTCTTAATAAAGCTGTTTATTCTTGTAATGAAAAAAAAACAGAAGTAAATGGAATATAAACCTTAAAGGGATCTTCTGGCTTAGAAACTCTATTTTCAAATACTCTATGAGGGAGTTATTAGAGGGGGGGTCTCCTATAAAAAAGCCTCTATCTAATATCTACAGTGTCTCTTGCTCTGGAGGACTCAACACGTTTACGCATTATAGGGACAATCTATTCAATTCATTGAGCACCATGTAATGCTTCTTTTGTCCTGTGGGGGTGCTACAAGGAAATCGATCACTTGCTGCCCAGTTCAAATTAATGTTAAAGTGGTTTTCTGGTTTGCAGCAACATCCTTTAAAATAATCCTTTATGAAGGTCGCTGTAATTTTGTAACATATTCCTTTTATCTTTATTGCTTCTATCTCCAAGTCCAGGCTGTGGTTACATGACCATGTCCATGAAGCTCTTTCTCATTTCCTGTGATGGTATGTCCATGGGCAGGGCAGTGACAGGGGAGTGTCTATATAACCAGTTGGGTGGGAGGAGCTATAAACTAGCTGGGTGATGTTAGGAGCAGTGATAGGGGAGTGTCTATGTGACTAGCTGGTGGGAGGAGCTATAAACGAGCTGGGTGTTGTTAGGGTCAGTGATAGGGAAGTGTCTATGTAACTAGCAGGGTGGGTGGAGCTATAAACTAGCTGGGTGTTGTTAGGGGCAGTGATAGGGGAGTGTCTATGTAACTAGCTGGGTGGGAGGAGCTATAAACTACCTGGGCGTTGTTAGGGGCAGTGATAGGGGAGTGTCTATGTGACTAGCTATGTGGGAGGAGCTATAAACTAGCTGGGTGTTGTTAGGGGCAGTGATAGGGGAGTGTCTATGTGACTAGCTATGTGGGAGGAGCTATAAACTAGCTGGGTGTTGTTAGGGGCAGTGATAGGGGAGTGTCTATGTGACTAGCTATGTGGGAGGAGCTATAAACTAGCTGAGTGTTGTTAGGGGTGGTGCTGGAGCTGTGGCAGAGGAAGTAGAAGTGCATCAAGGGTTTGGTTGGATGCAGCAACAGGAAGTGCTACATACAGGATGGAAACAAGCCAGAGGGATTGGTTTATATAGTGAAAACAGGTCAGGAGAGGACAACTTGAAAAAAAAAGCATGGGAGAAGATGTACAAAAAGTAACAACTATGTGTCCATACCTATTAAAAACCACAGTAATCACAGAAAAGCCCTTTAATCACGGGGGGTTCCAGCGGTGGGACACCTGTGATCACTTTGTTGTCAGGAGGCCAAGGGATTGTGCATGTTTGGAGGGGGGTTCATTAAACCTCCCCTCCTTGGCAGACCTGCGAAGGTAAGCATACTTACCTGCTTCCTGATGCTGGCACCCGGTTCCTGTGCCCTCTGGTTTCCACTGCTTGCTCGGGTCCCTGGATGAAAACCTCCAGTTTGACGCCACTGCAGCTAATCGCCACAGCCGCCAATCGCCACAGCCGCCAATTCACTTGTGTCACGTGACCATTTGTCATGACAAAAGGGGAGCAGGTCACCACTACAAGCAGCCATTGGCAGCAACGGGCAACCATAGGCTCAAGTCCTGGGACCCGAGTGGAGCAGTGGAGGCTCAAGAGCACAGAAGTCGAGAGCCAGTAAGCCAGTTAGTATGCTTCCCTTTGCTGGTCTGCCCAGGAGGAGAGGTTTGCCACCACCCCACCCCCTGTGAAACACGCACAACCTCTTTAAAAAGGGATAGTCTAAAGTGGATAAGCCCTTTAACTTTTAATCCATGCTGTTTTTCAATTCATACACTATTGAGAGGAAATCAAGACTAGTACAAGGAAAAAGTAGAGGACCAATCAAATTGCTGATTTTGTTTTTCACATGGCTTGGGAAAAATGAGAGCTGAAATGTGATTGGTTTATATTGGCAACTCCTACGCTCTTTTCTTGCACCAGTTTGGATACATTTTTCTGAATTGTTTGTGACATATAGTAAGGTTCATGGCAGTTGATACATTTGGGATTGTCCAACAGGCAAAATATCAAATTGAAAATAGAAATGTCCCAAAATTTTCAGGCTTTCTAATTAACCGATTGGACCATCTCATTGGAGACAACGACTGCATTTTTAGAATTTGTCAAGTGATGAGAAAATTTGCAATTCCTTTGCGTAAATTTGTCACACATCATTAGCAACTTTTTATTTTTTTACACTGTTTACAACAAAAGTACTGAAGTACTTAATAAAGGTCGTTCATTGTGTCAGTGGCTTATTTTGTTAATTAATGGAAGGGATCTGTCACTAGGAATTCCCTGTTACACCAGGCACAATGCATTGTAGAGCTAGCTCAGCTGAAAGTAATGATACTTTTAATTCAGATGCAAATAATTAATTAAGTGCACTGAGGGTGGGACCAAGAGACTCTGTGCAACCTTGCTCCTGCTACTTCTCCTGTTAGCCCCTCCCACTCCTTGATTGTCAGGGCCAGATTTCTGCATAGTCATCACACCTGGCCTTGTAAACCAAGAAGGAGAGGGAGGGGCTGGCAGAGGAAGGAGGAGGAGCGAGGGTGCACAGAATGGCTTGGGCTCACCCTCGGTGCACTTAATTGCTCATTTGCATATGGATTATGTTACTACTAAAATTGTAATTGTAAAATGTTGCAGTTTTCCCACCAGTCACTAGGCCTAAAATATGTGGACAGGGAATCTGTCACCAGTGACCTCTGTATCCAACTGTTTGCATAGACACATAGCTGTGGTTCACCTGTTTTTGTTTTGTTGATCTGAGGCTACGTTTCTGAGTTATGATACTTTTACTTATTATGTAAATTAGGTGTTTGGTGCAATGAACAGAGCCCTAATTTTACGACATCTTTTTTTCCTGTTTATACATTATGGCATTTGTGATGATGGACATTGATGTTAATATGATGTCTCATCACAGGTAGCCCTGTCTTATTGGAGCCGATGTATGACATCCCCAGCAGTTACTTTTGCTGAGGGATGCCACAGCCTGCCAGCATACTTACCTGCTCCCCGGGGTTCCTGCTCCTTTGGTCCCCTGCTTCTGCTGCTGCAACCCAGTCTCTGCGTGTTAACATCCAGTTTGATGGGGGTCAGGTGGCCACTGAAGCCAATTACTGCATCACTTAATGCATGGGGAGTGCCACGTGAACCCAATAGACAGGAAGTTTACCAGTGGGTACAGGGACATACAGGGGTGGACTGGAAACTTAAAGTGGCCCTGTAAAAAAATACTAAAAATGGCCTTGTTTTGTAGTTGGGCCCAAATTGATGGAAGGCAGGGCCAGCAATACCATATTGTGGTACATTATACCACCGGAACAGAGCCAAATACCACAGTCCATCACAAAATACTGCCAGCAGCACAAAATACATCCCCAAAAACTTCCACTGGCCGGCCGTGAGGAGGGATCAGGCGGCTCACTGGGAAATTTCCCTGTAAGGTCTATGGCCAATCCGATCCTAGGGACATGGCAGCGATGATGGGAAACTGAAGGAGCTGGAACCCAGAGGCAGGGAACAGATAAGCATGTTTCACTCCGCAGGTCTGGTGATGTTCGGTGGGGGGTCTGGCAGAGAGGACCCTAGGCTTGGACTGGCCCACTGGGGAACTGGTGAATCCTTCAGTGGGCTGTGGTAGGCCCTTAATCCTCCACCCCTTGTACAAGTGGCACATGGCACAGTAGACTGCACCTATATGCGTCCATAAAAAAACTGGTTAGATTATAGAAGAGCCTACCCAATTTATTATCACAGATGAATCAGGTGGCGGAGAAGACTTCTAGGAAAGCGGCAGGCCAGCCAGCATCCTCCTTCCCCAGGAGTCGCGGCATGGACCCCCATACTCAATCCTGTCCAGCATCTTGCTGCTGCATGTGAGCAGGTACTATTTGCATGTAACTGTCTTTTGGGCCCCCAGAATGAATTTTACTGGTGACACCGTGAAGAACAAAATAACGTCCTCTCATTTTTTAAAATTTTTTCTTCACCTCGCAGGTAATAAATTGTTTCTTTACATTCCTTTATGCCGGGCTTTAAACATGACGATATTAGCTAATGCTTGGTAAATCAGAACTTATGACATTTTGATTAAGTTTTTTGAACAAAGTTGCTTTAAGGCATCAATGATGATTTTTCCTTCCCAACACGTAAACCCGTCTCAGAAATTGTGCCGAAATTCAAATTAATAAACTTCCTTTTTTTTTTTTCACTCGACTTTGTATTATCATTCCGAATCATTCATCACAGGAATATCCCTAGATTTTGCATTTCTGTCCGTGGATTACCATATCGAGTCACTCAGCTCTGCTTATCTTCATGTATGGCTGCCTCGTGTTTAACACACAATTACATTTTCTACCTTCCAACTCCATTACAAATGGAATCTAGCAGGCATTGTTTAAAGAGATGTACTGCTTCAATTCGAGTTACGCCATGCAATTCACTGAGCAGAGAAAAAGATAGACAACAAGAACGCAACATAAACATTCCACCTCCACCGGCGGAAAAAAAACGAATGGATTCAAATGCCGGCTCCTTTTTTTCTCTCATACATTTGTTTACCGTAAGCAAAAGATTTTCCTTGGATTGGTGGAGACGGGCGAGAGCGAATAATACACTGGTTAGAGACTAATTGCATTATTATTGAGTGCCTGTCGCGTTCAATAGAAAAGGATCTGAGAAACAACCGGACAATTGATGTCGGCTTTCCAAATGACTTAAATGGAGAACAGATTGGACTCGGTGCTAATTTTGCAAATAAACAGAACTCACGATCGGGACCAGACGAAGCCCCGGAGCTTACAATTTCCTTTGAAAATAGATATAGCGAGCCAATCTATTTAGATCACCTGTACGGAGTTAAAGGGGAAATCCGACCAAAAGGATTCTACTAGGGATGTCGTAGATGAATGCCTGGCATCATGGCTTCTGTTTTCAAAGAGGTTAAATCCCAACGGGCCCCATTGGCTTTAAAGGGATTTGTCACATCAGAATTTTTGATGGTAAAAGTAACTCTGTGCTATCCGTGCCATCCAAAATGACAAAAACCCAAAGAGAAGCCACAGTGGAATCCATTAACGCAAGTGTAAAGACAGAGTATATATCATCAATGGAATCCTCGAGCTTGTTGCCACCACCAGTTTCCAACATAAAGGGGACAGGGCACGGTAAAAAATGTCGCCATGTGGATATTTTGCTACTGAACGTCTTGGACAAAACATCTTACATTACTGTGAGAGATCATTTGTTTAGAAAATGTATATCTATCTATCTATCTATCTATCTATCTATCTATCTATCTATCTATCTATCTCATATCTATCTCTTATCTATCTATCTATCTATCTATCTATCTATCTATCTATCTATCTATCTATCTATCTATCTATCTATCCTATATCCTTATATCTCATATCTATTATCTATCTATCTGTCTGTCTGTCTGTCTGTCTGTCTATCTATCTATTGGAATAGCAGCACAAGGTAGACAAGTAATAGTTAAAGGGAGATGCAAATCCAGGATACTTGACCCAATAGCCCAAATATACAAAAATCCTGAATAGGCAACAGTCTCTAAAAATGCAAAAAAGTTATTTTATTCACCCCAAATAGTTATGACATTTCAGCTCAGCTGACAAAGGCTCTAATGCTGCGCTGAAACATAGCAAGTATTCTGGGTGAATAAAATAACTTTTTGTGTATCTATCTATCTCTCTATCTAGTAAAAAATCAAATGATGAGGCAGCACTCCAGGCTTGTGGAAAGGTGGTTGACCCATGTATTCCATGTCTATCTATCTATCTATCTATCTA
The DNA here is from genome assembly GCA_900303285.1 of Rhinella marina. Lineage (NCBI taxonomy): Eukaryota > Metazoa > Chordata > Amphibia > Anura > Bufonidae > Rhinella > Rhinella marina. The sequence continues at coordinate 443,344 of ONZH01001471.1, read as the reverse complement.
TCTATCTATCTATCTATCTATCTCATATCTATTATCTATCTATCTATCTATCTATCTATCTATCTATCTATCTATCTATCTATCTATTATCTATCTATCTATCTATCTATCTATCTATCTATCTATCTATTATCTATCTATCTATCTATCTATCTATCTATCTATCTATCTATCATTTCTATGATCACAGTGGATCATGCTGGATGATAAATCTGGGGCATGGTTGGACACTTTTGACACCATCTATTCTCTGGCTTCCTTTGCACCAAACCTTTGGCACACATTGCTGTATACTTAGCCAAGCAACATTATGCACCCGAAATGCACCAAATTTTAGTGCATTTATGACCACTCTAGGTGCAATGACATTTGCTCCAAAATTTTTACACAGTTTCTCACCAGTTTACTCGTCCCATTGTTCAATTCTCAACAACTTATTCCATTTACCTTTGGTAAGGCGCCTCAGTGTCAGGCAGGTCACCATCAGCGCTCAGATATATGTGTGTAGAAGAAGCAATATCAACAATGCAAATTCAACTAATGACTTAAAATAAAGACGTGGCACACAGGCCGAAGCAACAAATAAGAGTTTGGCTGCTGGTTTCCCTGAGAAGGAATAATGTGCTTAGTGAAAGGCTTGATTAGTTTTCATAATTGATTTTTGCATATAAACAACCAGTTATGTTGTTACTTAGTAATCTATTGTTATTACTGCAAACTGTGTTAATTAGGGATTTTACCACTCAAAGCCTGTGAGCCATAGGATGCGTTTATAGTTCTGAAGCTTGCAATTGTGCCAAAATCTCCTGTCCATGAAAACGCCAGTCGTCAGTCATTCGTTTCTCCTTGTGTTACAAGGATACAGTGGAGATAAGTAGAGATCAGGGTGACGAAGGATAAATTGTATCTTGGTACATTTTATATATAAGCTAAATGAGTTTTATGAGGTACGACCAGACACAGCTCCACTTTTGTCCATCTGTGGGATTGTAGCTGGGTCACCAACCCAATGTCCAGTACAGGCTGGACCTGGGGCTGCAAGCCTGGGGGAAGGTCTGGCATGATGGGGTTTGGAGGGAGTGGGAGGGGATTTGGTACATGAAGGGTTAATGGTGGGGCAGGAAGAGGCGATGACCTATGAGAGGGGTGTAGGTTTTATAAAGGGGATCAAGGGTAGGAAAAGGGGCCATTTTTAGGGGAGAGCAGAAGTGCAGCAGTCCCCACCCACCCGAGGGTTGTGGTTGGCTGACGGTGAGTGTGTGTCACGGCATGAACGGGGATTAGGCTGGTGTTTTTTTGGGGGTGGTTTTTAGTTTGGCCAGGCAGGGAATGGTCTTTTGTCATAGCAGCCGAGGCGGGGCCGGTGGTGGGCCTTGGAATTGGTGGTTATGGTGGCGTGGTGGGGAGGGAACCAAAGGAGGCTGTGGACTCCCCAGGTATTGGATTCTGGAGTGTGATATGGCGGGTATCTGCCCACGTTTGGTGCCCATGGTTACCAGGTTCTGCCTCTGAGCTGGCGTTTTATCAGCTAAAGGGGATTTGAATGAGGGGCGGGGCAGTTACCCGTCAGGTTTACGGGGCTCCGAGGACCCTCTCCGTGTTTTCATGTTAATCAAGGTTTTGGTGGTTTGGTAAGGTTCTGGGGCGGGCCTTCAGGTGGGAAAGCCTTGGGTAGGTTGTTATTTATGTTATTTATTTTATTTATGTTTAATAGAGATGAGCGAATCTATTCGCCGCTTCGTAGATTTGATACGAATAATGGAAATTTTCCTCTGCGAAGCGAATCCGGATTTTTTGAGATTCGCTTAGTTAGATTCCAAAATGTTCTTAAAGCTTTCTACGCATTCGCTACGTACTTGTCCGATAAATTGTACGCTAATGTTACGTATAAGTTACTTTATATGCTGATGCGTACCAATTCAGTTAATTAGCGAACTTTTACTGTTCGTTATTCGTGCGGCAAAAATCCCGAGTAGAAAGCGGTCACCTGACCTACTGGGAAGGGCTTGCTCTGATTGGCTCAGGCTCGGTAAGCCAGTGACGCATCACTTCTGCTGCGACTGCTGAGAGGAGCAGAAGCACTGTGTTTGAAGTTCTGAGAGACAGAGTACTGTTTTGTTAAAATTGGGGTGTAATTGTTCTGGGAATCCATATTACACATCAGGGATACTGCAGGGCAAGTGCAGGGCAAGTGCAGGGCCAGTGCAGGGCTAGTAATTAATCAGGCAAGGAGAGAGACAGGGAGAGAGACAGGGAGAGAGACACAGACCAGCTGCAGGGTCATAGTCAAGTGAAAATGTCTGGCATGGAAAAGCAAAAGAGTTCCAGTCAGACCTCGAGCTCCAAAAAAAAGGAGAAGGTGGCACAGGGCAGCAGTGCCAAAGGACCTGTAGCCAGAGTTTCTACTAGTAGTTTTCGCAAAGCTTGGCCGGTGTTCTAACAGGCTAACCCACCAAGGCGCAAAATTGTAGTCAGGAGAAAGTGGATGAGGTAGTGGAGTGGATGGCACGCTCATCTCAGTCTCAGCCGGATGATCTGCTGTCATCTGCTGATACAGTATCCATATGTAGCCAGGGGTCAGACTCAGAGCTTTCCTCCTGCTCCACCATTCCGCTCAAACAAAGCCCGTCATTTTCGTACACAATTTGTATGCTCATGCGTACGCGTACGTAAATTGCGCACCTTTAACAACTGTACGTTCGTTATTAGTGTGCGAATGTTCGCAAAACATCACATAATAACATATGATGAATTTTGGATGATTCGCTCATCTCTAATGTTTAATAATAAAATGGCTGCTGTGGCCAATAAAATCCACTTGAGGTGTCGTGTTTTTATTGGGAAAGGAAAGGGGGGAGATAGGTAGGGTGAACGACTCGACAATACACTAGTCATTTCTTGGATTTGGTCGTAGTGTACATAAACCAAGGTCATATTAAGTGTAGAATGGCCTCATGCTGAAAACAAAGGGAAACAGATCCAGGGCTGCTACTGGTGGCTTTTTGGCAGTGATTCCTCCCCAAATTCCACCAGAGAAAATCCTGTGTCCACAGGGCCTAAAAGTATCTGCGTAATGATCAACTGTCTCTCCTTGTTGATGTTGGCCTGCTCTCTCAACTGCTGCCAGGTCCCTTTTCTCTGCAGGCCATCCATGCACCAGCTCCTGGCCAGTGCACACTAACCTCCCTTGCCAGTCATCTTTCAGCCCAGACTTTATTAGGGATTTTCTCCCTCGGCCTGAGCAAAAAGATCCATTTGGTTCCGCTCTGCTTTGATGTGCATTTGTTCAAGCTTTTGCAGGTTTGACTTGGCTTGTTTTCCTGGCTGTATTTTCCTGCCTGTTGGTCCTCATCTCTTATGACTGAGCTCTGCCTGCCTTGACCATTGCTCCATCTGACTACGGTTCCTGCCTCTGTACCGTGATTTGGAACTCTAGCTCATCTATGTATCTACTGTTGCTAATGGAGACTACTCTTTGGTAACAACTTGGGGATTCCCTGTGAGAAAGTCCATAAATCCTTGCAGGGATTAAAGGGTTTGTCTCATCTGAGACAATGGGGGCATATTCGCTACGATATGCCCCCATTGTCTGATAGGTGCAGGTCCCACCTCTGGTACATGCACCTATCTCCTAAACAGAGCCCTGAAAGTGGTGGAGGGTGCACTGTGCATGCGCAGCTGTCCTCCATTCATTTCTATGGGGCTGCCGAAAATAGCCGAGCACTGTCTCGGCTATTTTTGTCGGGCCCATAGAAGTGAATGGGAGCGATGGCCGGTCATGGGTGATGCGCTCCCATTCACTTCCATGGGCAGAGCGCTTGGTGGTGGCCAGACCAGAGTCTTACAGCCACCACTTTGGCCTGCTCCGTTCTCCCATCGCTGGGACCCGCACCTTATCAGACAATGGGGGCAGGGACGGATTGGGAACCTAAAGTGGCCCTGGAAAAATACCTAAAAGTGGGGCCCCATATGGTAGGAGGGTTTTAATTGACATGAGGCGGGACAACAAAAGGGGAGTCAGCAATACCATAGAGCAAAATACCACATACCACAGTGCCGCACAATATCAATATCCTCAAAAGCTATCCCTTCGAGTCGGCCGTGGTAGCCATTTTCTCTCCTCCTTTTCCAGTTGTCTCTGATTAAGATATGGTGCAGGGTGCTTAGGAGGTGAGATGCGGGACATAGTTGAATTCAGGAGGGCATGTCGCTGGCCAGGTACAGGAGTACCTGATTCTCACAGAGTTAATTACCATTAGCTTATTCTATACCCAGCGGCAAAGATTGGGGCTAGGACTGCCCCCTGGGCATCGGCCCACCGGGAAATTTCCCTGTAAGGTCTATGGCCAAACCGCCCCTGAATGGGGGCATATCCCAGGGACATGCCCCCATTGTCTCAGATGAGACAACCCCTTTAAGGGTAATAAACATTCAATCCCTTAGACTCCACTTCTGGGTTTCATCCCTAATGGTGGGTTCAAACATGCAGCATGAAACCGGTAGTCTGTTGAGGCAGAGGAACACACCACTGGAGTTTTTCCGGCATAGCCAGACACAGGTTTCCGACATAAAAGTCAGCTTTGAGCTGGGCAAATAACACTACATGTTGCATTTTTTGTCCATTTATGCTGGCAACCCACCAGATCCCCATTGGATCCCATTATAGTCAAGGGGGATCCAGCGGTGTGCAGTGGTGTCCGGCTATGAAGGATATGATAAACTCTGGTAGTCTGTTCCTCTGCCGGACCGATGAGTACATGCTGATTATATTATCCTACCCAAAAACTTTAGTGACCAAGTGGGTCCTCATCAGCCTTTGTTATAATCTGTACCTGACTATTTAAGTACTCAGTTAACTAACTGGGCAATAATTGAAGGATTCTACCCCACAGGATGTAGAAGATCATCAAAAAAGTGGTTCATGTACCCATGAGTATTTCTCTAAAACTCCAATTACATGTAGACCTTGGGGTGGTCTTCCTCTTCCTCGGTTATTTATCCATCATATGATTATTAATTGAGCATTATTTATAGGCTTGTGCACGGGATATCATCCAAAAATGACCAGTCCTGGTGACATGTAGGTTTAGAATTGAGTAACGACAGATGGTTGGTACTACTCTATGGGGCTATGTGGATGGCCCTGTTGTTTGTGTACTACTGGCAGGTACTTCTATATAAGCAGTAGGCATTCCCAAAAAATTTAGGGGTGAAAATAAATAGAAGAAACAAACTACTCAGCTTGTTTGAACAATTGCCTCTCATCCCCGCTGCTTCCAGTTCCTGCCAGACCGGAAGTATCTGAGGTGCCACCTACATGCCCATCACTGTTACCGGCCAATCAATGGTCTCAGTAGTGACTGGTGCCTTTTAATGGTGACTATAGATGGCACATAACACTTCCGGTGCAGAATGGCCCAGAAGTGGTGGGGATGGGAGGAACAGTGCTGGAACAGGAAGCCTTCAGCAAAGGTGAGTAGTGTTTTTTTTTTCTCATTTTCAGCCCACCTAAAATGTTCTAGATCATGGACAACCCCTTTAATGGGGCAGGGCAAGGGCTCTTTTATTTACAAAAACACACTGCCGGGCGGTGTGTGTTCGGTGACGTCACCGGCTCTGATGGGCCGGCTTTAGCGCTGCCCTAGCCGTTTTACTGGCTAGGGTAGCGCTAAAGCCCACCCATAAGTGCCGGTGACGTCACTGGGCTCACTGCTGGGCGGAGCCCAGTTCCTCCGATTTAGCGCAGGACAAAGGAGCGCACCGGAGCATGAAATGCTCTGATGCTCTTGTCAGGCAGGCTGCCTGGGTGAAATTCTGGGTATTTACGGGTTCAGCTCTGAACCTGGACAACCCCTTTAAGGAAGCACTTGGGGATTTCTAAGGGATCTATGGAAAATTAGATTAATTGTTGCAAAAAAGTGAACAATTCATTTAGACCAGGGATGACCAACCAGCTTGTTGCATGCCAGGACAGCTTACAGCTATTAGGGCATGCTGGGAGTTGTAGTTTTGCAACAGCTGGATGGCCGTAGGTTGAACATCCCCGATTTAGACCAATACAAGAGATTTTACCCATAGCCACAAAGATCAGCAATATTATCTTCAGGCTTGGAGTAGAAATGTAGCCCGCAGCAAGCCTGACAACACCTTTCACCATCTTTGGAGGGCCTATGAAAGGCTGTGATATGCCTCCATATATCCCCTCCCCCTCCCTAGTATTATTCTCCCATAATGCCCCTAGAAAGCTGCAGAGTGCAGTAAAAAGAGCAGTTTTACTTTCAAAAGGAACAGTTCAAAGCGGCCCTGTAATGACAGCTGCATTTAAAGTGGTATTGTGTCCTCCGTGGAAATATTAAGTTTGCAAATCCGGTTTTAAGAGTCGATTCTGAAATCCGTTTTTTTTTTCTACTTCTATGAAAGCGGTGGGTGGAAATCATAAGTGCAAAACATCAGCTATGGAAATTACTCCAGATCATATGAGGGGAGAAATAACAGAGGCTTAGATGGGGGAGCTCGCCATTATACTATCACAGCGACAAATTCTAGGTCTTCAATACACATGAGATACAATACCAGAGGTTTAGGGTTTTTCGCCCCCCCCATCACTTGCGACTTAGTATAATACATGAGAAATGAATCCATTCTTAATGTGTATTCGCCGCCTCCATATACATAGATCTCTGACCAGAGTAATCTTATTGCGGCGGCAAAAAAAAAGTATAAAAAAATATTAAGTAAAAATCTAAAAAAAATAAAAAATAAAAAATCAGGTTTATATTTAAAACTTCTCTCAAGACTGATTGTTACACCAGGCCGGGCCTGTGAAGATTTTCCTTATTTATTTCCGCATTTATTCATTTGCAAAGTGTTTACCGAACATGTAACATTTCATTTACAGTGTGGCCCCGGGCGCAAAATGCAATTGCCAGAAAAAAAAGAGTAATACGGGAAAACGTCAGGGGATAAAAAAAAAAGAAAAAAAAAGGAAAATGATATCTTATAGACAAGAAGAGCCAAAATAAATACATAAATTTACCCTCTCAGACCTAACTGGTGCGCAGAGCCCTCCTAACTCTCATAAATATCGAACACGCGTGGCTTGGAAATATGGTCACAATTTTGAAGGTACGAAAAAAAATCAATTATTTTTTTTTCTTTATGTTCTCATTTTTTTTGTCACCTACTACCAGCATTAACTCTGGAATAACTGAAGACATTTATATCAAAACCCCTTCCCCCCGGATGAAAAATTCTCTTTTTTTTAATCTTATTTTGTGGGGAGGTTATTACAGATGATGTGGCGGAATTATATTCATAAAGAAAATGGCGGCCGCTATGAACTCTCAGAATATGTGTGAATTATATTTTTTAAAGGGGTTTTCCAGGATTACTTAACTGATGACCTATCCTCTGGATAGGTCATCAGTATCTGATGGTGGGGATCTGATACCCGGGACCACCGCCGATCAGCTGTTTGAGAAGGCACTGGTGCTTGCAGTAGCACTGCGGCCTTCTCGCACCTTTCCCTAGGCCATGTGACTTGACGTTCCGCGGTTACATGGCCTAGTGAATGAGGCTGAGCTGCGATACCAAGCGCAGCCACTAAATAAAGGACGGCGCTGTGCTTGGTGAGCTGATCAAAGGCTATGGCGCTACCGCGAGTGCTGGTACCTTCTCAAACAGCTGATCAGCGGAAGTCCTGGGTGTCAGACCCTCAACGAACAGATACTGATGACCTATCTAGAGAATAGGTCCTCATTTAAAAAAAACTAGAAAACCCCTTTAATTGCAATCTAATAAAATAATCACATTGTTGGCAGAAACTTGAAGCTCCTGGCACCCCGGGGCAGGGCGTAATTTATAGTACTGTTATGGGACAGAGGGTAATTCGGACCTTCTTAGGCTCTGTTTGCTTTGTCAGCATAGCTTGTGTGCGTGAATATCATCAAGTCACAGATTTCTGGTTATGTGTATGGCTATCTGAAACGGGTTTTCTAGGTGTTTAATATTGAGGACCTATCCTCAGGATCGCATAGGTCCGACGGCACCCTCACCGATCAGCCCTTTGAAGAGGCTGCGACACTCTGGTGAGCGTTGCGGCCTCATCACAGCCTACCAAGTACAGCGATGTACATTATATAACGGTTGGGCTTGGTATCTCGGCTCAGCCCCATTTACTTGCATAGGAAAAGGCCACTGTGTTCACCCGAGTGCCGCTGCCTCTTCAAATAGCTGATCGCGAGGGTGCCAGGAGTCAGACCGCTACCGATCAAGCATTGACGACCTATCCTGAGTAATGTTGAGCGAATCCAAGTCCACAAAATGGACTTCGATCCAAATTTCATTTCAGGGAATACTCGATTCCCTGCGAAGTCGAATTTCCTTGTGCTTCGTGGTAGCGAATCAATTTTCCCTGAATGACAGTAATATAATAAAAAAATCATACTCACCTCATCTGCCATCGCCATCTTGATTGAAGATTTTGCACAAAATCCTGTGTGTGGTGACATGATGACGACGCAATAATGTCATCACAGGCCGCGCAAGATTTCTTCAATTAAGATGGAGGCGGCTGGCTCTTCACGATCAAATGGATGAGGTAAGCATGATTTTATTTTATTTTTTTATTTTACACTGTATTATTGCTGTCAAATGGCGAGATCAGCGATGAACGCGGCATCTGAGGGGTACAATGACGAAGGGCGCCGCGCAGTGGCTGCTCCCTGTCATTGCACTCGCTACTTACAAAGAAATGCGCTTCGTTATGAAGTAATTAATCACAAAGTGAATTTTTTTGTAAAATTCAGTGAACTAAGGCTACTTTCACATGACTGTTGTGTTTTCCTTATCCGCAAATTGCAGATCCGCAAAAAAACGGATGTCGTCCGTATGGCATCTGTTTTTTTTTGCGGATCCACTGTAATAAGGCCTATCTTTGTCCGCAAAACGGACAAGAATAGGACATGTTCTATTTTTTTGCTGGGCTACGGAACGGACATATGGATGCGGATAATGAATGGGTCAGCATTTTATCAGCAAAATATGCGGATCGGAGGCCGCAAAAACAACTGTCGTGTTAAAGTAGCCTAATCCTGAGGATAGGTCATCAATAGTACCTATCCTGAAAAATCCCTTTAAGAGAGGTTTTAGAGGTCTGTGCCTCCTAGCCCGCTGCCATGGATGTGCCTCGAAACATTGTTAATATCAACAGGGTTCATAGGACATAGGGATATTTTCCCGATTGAAACGGCTGGGTGGCTATAGGTTTGAATCATTCCTTCCGCTGCCTTCAAGTACTTTGGGTGTAAGTTTAAGAGGATGGCTGATGCTTTTTTTGCCTCAGTGATTTCTCACGCCCTATTGAATAGAGACACATTAGCTCTGGTGAATTGTTGTGAACACAGGGAGGGACAGCTCATTGCTGGAAACAGGCGTCAATAAATCTTCCTGCAAGAACTCCAACACCTGCCGGATCCACTTGAGCCAATAATTGTTTAACATGACAGTCGAAATACTCGGCAAGGTAAGTTAAATGAAATATCAACATGGGGGGATGCCTGCTTTCCTGGTATCCAACTTCGTTATCTGTGCCTTGGAGAGCTGCTGTCAGTGCAATATAAACAAGCAAAAAAAAAAAATAATAAAATACAAAGAGAAATAAAAAAGCAGAAAAGCCACTTGATGTAATACAATTTTATATTTTACATGTCATACAAATTAATGAATAATTTACTGATATACGGTATTATACCTAGAGGGGGCAGAGCGTGACTGGGGGCACATCCCTCTTAGGCTCTGTGCTGGATATAAAACTTTTTAAAAATGTAGAAAACTATTTTAAAGGTTATGTACACCTTTGGAGTCAATTTTTTTTATAATTGCATTTAACTTATTTTTGGCTAAAAATCTTCATTTGGTCTTTATTAAAAATATTGAGCTGTTCAGTCACAAAGGGTTAACTGTTTGTCTAGCTGGGTGACTGGTACTTTCACTTTGTCTAATTACCCTTATCTGTAAACTACTAAGAGGTCATTTATTTAAGCCACATTCTTATCAGTAAGGTAAGGATTGAGCTTTAATGAGTGTTTATAAGGTCAGAGAGAAGAGATAAGCTGTCCGTCTGACGGAATTAAGAAAAAATCCACAGGCAGCTAGTACAGCTTCTCAGCTCTGTACACAAAAAAGGGATTCCATATTGTTAATAAAGATCAATTGAAAAAGTGATTTTTAGGTAAAAATAAGTATAATGCAATAATAAAAAATTGCCCCCAAAGGTGTACATAGCCTTTAGGGCCTGTGCATACAGTCATAGCTGTTTTTAAGGTCTGCAAATTACAGATCCGCAAAACACGGATACAGGTTGTGTGCATTCCACATTTTGCAGAATGTTCTACCTTCTATAGGACAGTCCTATCCTTGCCCGTTAAACGGACATGTATAGGACATGTTTTATTTGTCGGTGGGTGCTGCAGAACGGACACACCTTTGCGACCCCATTGAAGGGAATGAGTTGGCATCCGACCTGCAAAAAATGTGGATTGGATGCGGACAAAAAACACGGTTGTGTGCATGAGACCTTATTGTGAGTGTTCCTTTAGGTGCTAGGGTTCTAGGGTTGGTCCACAAGGGGAAGTTTGGTGCGGTTTACTGCATATCAAAAATAGAGCTCCCCTCTAAACATCAACTTTAATAACTTTGACTTAAAGGGGTTTTCAAGGATTTTTTTAGAGTATATTCCCACAGTAGACCCTAGTTATACTTGTTCATGATGCAGATCCGTACGTGAATATAGGACTAACCCGCGCATGGCCACCCACTGCAGTTTTTGCATGTTTTTCTTGTGGAAACCACAGCAAAAATTGTCATGTCAATTCATTTTTTAACAATATGGATTTCACATCTGATAGGTTCCCTTTTAAGGTATAATTCCCTATTAATATCTTTTGGTATCATTCATCTATGACCTCACATTCATCATTAGCACACATAATATACATTTTTGGCAACATTTGTGGTACCAAGAAAACTTGCTGGGCTTGACAGTTCTTGATATTATACCATACCAACTGTACTCCGATCCATCAAATCCCTGGTAGTTCCATTACAAAGCCAGTGGCCTTGAGGAAATAAATTACTTAAAGGATATGTATACCTTTGGGGGTATTTTTTTTATTATTGCATTGTGTAAAAAAATAATTTTTTAAATTGGTCTTTATTAAAAATATGGAGCCCTTTTTTCTGTACAGAGCTGAGATGCTCTAGTAGCACCCTTTAGATTTTCTATCTTTTCCGTCAGACCAGGAGCTCTTTATTTCTGCTCTCTGACCTCCTAAACACTCATTTAGCTCAGTTCCTATCTTACTGATAAGAATTTGGTTTAAAGAAGTGTTTATGACCTGTCAGTAGTTTAGAGACAAGGTTTATTAGATGACCGACACAAAGTGAAAGTACCAGTCACACAGCTAGAAAAACAATTAACTGTTTGTGACGGAATGGCTCAATATTTTTAAAAAAAGGCCAATTGAAAAAATGATTTTTAGCTAAAAATGAGTAAAATAATAAAATCATAAGGAAAAATTGGATCAAAAGGTGTACCTAGCCTGGATCCATAAAATACGGATACTGTCCGTGTGCATGCCTCAATTTTTTCACTACCTTCACTGGAACTGGCAATTCTTCTCTGCAAAACGGACAAGAATAGGACATTTTCTATATTATGCAGATTGGCCACATGGATTCAAACCGCACATGGATAACATCAGTGTGCTGTCTGTATTTTATGTGTAACCCATATAAACCATGTGCAATTTGCAAAAAATGTAGATGAGACACAATCTCAAAATATGGTCATGAGCATGTGGCCAAAAAGCAAAAAAATGTCTTTGATTTGTTTTTAATAATTGAGTCTTCTCTCACAATACCCTACAAAATCTTACACACTTTTGAATCTGCAGGTCAGGAACACCACGGATGATGTCATCAGAAACTGCCTGTGTATCCTATGAAGAGTACCAGCATATGTTTTAATTTCATTTATTTTTTTAGTTTTATTTTTTCTCTAGTGAAGAAGGCCATGTACACTCACACAGGAGAGATGCTGCAGAACAAGACACCTCCCTTGTCCTACTCTGGTTTGGGCCGCTGCAGGAAACTACTCTCTGAAACACCTCACAGGAGAAAGGCATGTTAGGCAGTGACTATATACATTTTCTTGCTGAAGACTTGGCAGCAGTGACTATAACCCTGACATTACAATTCATACAGGAGGTAGAAGAAGAGCTGCTGTAGAGAAGACCATAAAGGTATGGACATGCTCATGCCCAGGCATAGGCCTATAAGAAGCAATGAAAATCGCTTAGAGTTTGGCCACTCAGTCAAGTTTCCTGATGAAGTTTTGATCTGACTTTTCAATAAGCCTTGGGATTGAGCAAGGGAATATAGCCAAGCCTCTATAGCCTGTAGACAGATGTTTTGGGGTGCTTGTCCCTCATCAGTATGGAGTAGGATTCTGGCTGTCTCAGGGCAAAGCCTTGAAATCTGCTTAGGCAACGTGCTGAATCTCCTTAAAGCAATGGATGACTGGGTATAGACCCTACAGTAAAACTTCCCGGTGGGCCGATACCCAGGAGGGTCACCTGAGCCCTTCTCATGGTTGCCAGACAGGTAAGTAATGATCTGATGCTCCATCAGTTAATTGACACTGGAAGTGTCCTGGCCGGCTGCCGTAGGTGCTGTCCTGACTCCTAAATTCAACTGTGTTGATGTCCTAAGGCAACTACAGTAGGAGGCCAGAACTTGCCAGATATCACTGACCACCACAGAGGAGCAGCTTCTATGGAAGTAGTGTTGCGGTATGGTATCTAGTTCTACTCGGACAATAATTGTGCTGCACTGAGATATTTGACTCTGCTGGGGTGGTTAGTTTTGTCCAGGGCCATGTTAACCCAGTTTGCCCCTGCCTTAAAAAGACCAGTTCTGTCCCATGGAGACTTACTGGAAGCCCTCCATGGTCTGGAGACCTATTGTCAATGGTCCATGGGACACAAATATGCAAAGGGGTATTTTCCAAGTGAGAGAACCATCTCGCCAGTGCCACCTATTTGAAGTGGCTCCATATGACTTTCCAACAATAGGCGAGATGGTTCTTTTTCTTGGGAGATACCTCTTTGCATATTTGTTTTCCATGGAGCATTGCCAATAAGTCTCCAGACCATGGACTGCTTCCAATAAGTCTCCATGCAGGACCTATACAGCACCCTGCCTAAACTAATGCAGTTTTGGAAGCCAAAACCAGGAATGAATTAAAAAAAAAGAAGTAGTAGTATCTCTCCTTTATGTGTCTGCTTCTAATTCTTGCTTCAAAAACTGCCTCAAGAAGCCTGAACGCATGGTTGTACCCTCAGCCTACGTGTGCCATAGTAGTAGGGCATCAATGTGGGAATGGTGGTGGTAACGCTATACAGTTAAAGGTGGTGAGCTGCAGTACCATATACCGATGCCACAGTGTCTGGAAAAACTCCTTTTTCCTGCTAATCGGTGGAATCCATGGCCTCAGAACCCAGAAAAAGCTCATTGATGATCTAGGCTAAAGACAGGCCATCAACAGATATAACTGGAAAACCCAATACATTGGAACTGCAGAGATAATCTATTCCATTCTGTAGACTGTTTATATCTGTCTGATCTGATTTTCTGATTTTCTTTTAGAAGATTTGTGTAATTTTATGATGAGGTTTCGAGGAAATGACAGGAGAAACCGGCGCACATATGGTGAGTATAATGTTTTATCTGAAATGGCTAATAGACTAATTGGCACAAATTGTGTTTGTAACAGCAGATCCTTAAAAGTACAGTCTCTAATGGAAGTGACGGAGGCAGCGCTAACACAGGCGAAAGATGCAACGTCAGTCAGTGGTCTAGCTATAGGGGGTGCAGAGGCCGCAGTCGCACCTGAACCCTGGTGGCTGAAGGTGTCCAGGGGCCCTGTGCCACATGAGAAGACACCAGCATTGTAAATGGAACACGATAATATAGAAGTGCATTCACTTCCATAGGCGTTCCGGAAATAGCTGAGCAAGCTCAACCGTCTCTTTTTGGAAATCCCATAAAAGTGAATGGCGAGCACACAGCTCGTGCGCTGTCCGCTGTCCTTCACTTTGGGTACCCTTTTCTGTGAAAATCCACCACGCATTCCTCGGTAGAATTTCATGAGACCTGCTTGCTGTATAGCCATTGAATGGAGCTAAACCATGAACAGGTACCCGCTGTGGCTTCCAGCGGCTTCTGTCTGGACACCGCGCCAAGAGAGACATATTACGTCTACATGTTTAAAGGGATTGTGCAAGATGGGGTGGTTTCCCCCCCCCCCCTTCTTGGCCAGACCTGTAAAGGAAAGCTTACTTACTTGCTTCCTAGGCCTTCTCCTCATTGCGAAAACATCCGGTTTGACATGGCTGCAGCCAATCACTGTCCACGGTGGTGACGAGATCCCTTTGCGTCATGTGACCATCTGTCGTGATGGAAGGGAAGCCAGTCACCGTTGTGGCATCCATGTCAAACCGGATATTTTTGGCCACGATGGCTGGAAAGAGAAGGAGCGCGGCCGGGAAGCAGGTAAGTAGGTCAAATGCCCACAACCCCCCCTCCCACATCGTTGCACAACCCCTTTAAACCAATGGCCTCGTGAATGGCAGCACCACCTCCCACTGCAAACAGTGGAGGGTGGACACCACCATCTTGTTGTAGACTCCGTGACAAAATTCCGTTCTGCTGTGTGAACGGGCCCATATAGCATTTTTTTCTGTGCTGACATTTGCTTCCTACATGACTTGGCTAACTCTCTTCTCCCCCCCAAAATGCCTCTAAAAATCAAAAAGTTCAAACCTTCCCCTGTCCTTAGCAAATGTCTAAACACAAACAAAATTTCCGAGAGGCCAATTTTTTGTTTCCTGCCACTGGAAATCCCTGTGGGAACTGGGCGAGTTTTGTCCATAATTCTCATGGATAGGGGTTTAATTCGCTTCATCGCTATAATATCAAGCGCCTCGCTCCTTTCATCAAACAAGAATTACAGCAATTCGGTCTTCCCTCCGCTAACAGGATATCAAGAGAGTGAACCCATGTGCCCCTTCACCCCTCCCGCGACCCCTCATCTTCTATTTTTACCTAACGCCCGTTGCAATCATTGACGCCTCATATCATTTTTTTTATTTGAGCTTAAAAATGTATAGCGTGCACATGAAAGCACATATGGCAAACAACATCTGTGTAATGCTGTATGGAATACTCTGGAGGACTGACCGTGGGGAGACAGCGTCTTCATAAACTGATAGACTGCATTAGCCTCCATGAATAACTTGTATTATCCTGCAATTTGCTTCCTTTGCGAGCTCTGCGAGCTTCTATCATCTATGGAGCTGATGGGAAATGGGCTGAAAGACAAATGTTTTATCTTATGTATTAGCGGTCACTTACCGGCCACAAGAAAGTGGATAAGAGAAGTGACAAGTGCAACATCTCTTCCAGACTTTTTTGGTACTTGTCAGGGATCACTTACAGAATTACTGACACGTCATTTACTTTTCTTGTTATACATTGGTCCTATAGATGTACAATATTCCAGAATGTTCTTAGATTAGGGTGGATCTATCTATCTATCTATCTATCTATCTATCTATCTATCTATCTATCTATCTCTAGCTACCTATTGATTTATCTGTCTAAAGATCCTGTCTCTCCTATCTATCTATCTATCTATCTATCAATCATTTAGGGCTCGTTCACATCACCGTTCAGGCCTTCCCGTTATAGGAGCAGGAGAACGGAAAGGACGGATTCGGGACATAATTGAGCTGAACGGAGCCTACGGACACCATAGACTATAATGGGGTCCGTTAGGTTTCCGCTCAGAAGATGATTTTTGGAGCGGAGACAAAAGTTGTGCATGTAGGACTTTTGTCTCCGCTTCAAAAATCTTCCTCTGAGCGGGAAACCTAACGGACCCCATTATAGTCTATGGTGCCCGTAGGCTCCGTTCAGCTCAATTATGTCCCGAATCCGTCCTTTCCGTTCTCCTGCTCCTATAACGGAAGGCCTGAACGGTGATGTGAACGAGCCCTAATCTATAAGTATTGATCTGTCTAAAGATCTATCTATCTATTAGTATTTATCTGCCTAGCTACCTCTAGCTACATAATTATCTAATTAAAGATTTATCTATCTATCTATCTATCTATCTATCTATCTATCTATCTATATATTTATCTATCTATCTCTAGCTACGTATTCATCTATCTGTCTAAAGATCCTGTCTCATCTATCTATCTAATTATCTATCTAATTTATATGTATGTATGTCTTAAAAATCTGTCTATCTATCTATCTATCTATCTATCTATCTATCTATCTATCTATCTATCTATATTTATCTGTCTAGCTACCTCTAGCTACATAATTATCTAATTAAAGATCTATCTATCTATCTATCTTCTATCTACTATCTATCCAATATTTATCTTTTATCTCCTATATATATTTTTATATGAGAACACACATAATAATTACATAATTTCTTAGTGGCTCCACTACATGATATAACATTTATTGCCCCTCTGTTTTCTGCCTTGGACGTCTCCAGGTTAAGGTTTGTCTTGGAGACTGACCCACGGTTAGCCTTTATATGAGCGTGCCCTGGTCCTCTCCAGTGCGTGTCAGACTGCTAGCTCCTGGTACCGGCTCCATCTCAGTCTGGTGCCCCCTCTGCCAGCTGCTGACTGTTTAAGCTGGGAAGATGTTTCTAGGCAACCAAGGAGGCTCATTACCGAGACCATGCTGATTAGTAAAAAAAAAGGGTATGAAACCAAAATGGATTAATTATTTAATTAACTAATTGATGATCAACTTCTTTTTAATTATTCACTTAATTAAAGAAGTGTAAGTACAACACTGCCCTTATCTACTGTGTTGATACACTGATGAGAGTTTAAGAGTCTGCTTCTTGCTGAAGATGCTCTTCAAAGGCTGCAATGTTCTGTAAATGAACATCCTCCACTAATCTCCTAAACGCAAAGGTCCAAGTTTATCAATTTCGACTACATTTCATAATGTAAAAAAACAAATATGTCAAGATCCTGATAATTATCCAACAAACAATTAGTGGAAAATAATGTAAAAAATATATTTTTCTTAGTACTTTATTTAAAGTGGCAATCAGTTGTGAACAGAGAACATTCGGATTTACATATAGAAAACTTCTGATAGGACGTCATGCATGGGATGGGCCAGAAGCTAACCATACAAAGGTTCTAGATGATTCAACATCCAGGGGTGGATCAGGAACTTAAAGTGGCCCTGGAAAAAATACTTAAAGAAGAACTCCCGCAAAATTTTTTATTACATGTCCTGCTAGAAATGTAGATGATGTAATCTGTAGTGAATGTCATTTTCTTACCAGTGTCTGTATTTGTGAGTTATATCTCCCTGATGCTTCTCACCTGTGTCATGTGACCAGCAATCAGACTCACCAACTCACACAGCATCTTATGTGTGGACAGGAAGTCTATTTCTCTATGCATTCCTACGGGAGCCTCACTCTGAGTCTCATAGGAATGAATACAGAACTAGCTGGCTTCCTGTCCTGGGTCAGTTGGAGGTCAGGGAGTTGGTCACATGAGACAGCTACAATTAGAAGAGAGGGGATACCTCACAAATACAGTCTCTGATAAGAAGATTACATTCACTATAGATTACATCATGCACCTTTCTAACAGGTCAGAGAATAAAATTTTTTGCGGGAGTTCTTCTTTAAGGTGGCCCCATTTTGTAGTTGGGTTCAAACTGACAGAAAGCATGGCCAACACGAATAGGTGGGGCCAGCAATATCATAGTGCGGCACATTATACCACCCCAGCAGAGCCAAATACCACAGAATACTGCCCCAGCAGCACAAAATAACTCCCCAAAAACTGCCCCTCTGTCGTGGCCAGTGCCAGCTGCCACGTTCTGTCCTCCTACTCCTGGACTCCACAGGGGAGCATCAGATCATTACTAACCTGGCTGACAACCGTGAGAAGGGCTCAGGCGGCCCCCTGGGCATTTGCCCAAAATTACAGTTTCCCTGTAATTTCTATGGCCAGTCCACTCCTGTCAACATCCAATTCATTTTTGTTTCATAATTTCTCCACTGGTGAAAGCAACTTTGAGTACCAATTTTGAGTGAAGGCCTACTTTGAGTAGTGTTGAACTAGACTACCGTGTGCCCACCATTGAGACTGAAGATCCACCACCTTGATATATAGATGATATATCATCTTTAATTTTATCGTGTTAGATAACTCTGGTGGTCCGGATGGACTATAACAATTTTTAACTCATTATCATTGACCCACTGGAATATCCTTCTGTCCTCTGGTGGGAAAGTCTGACCCTGGAGGCAGTTTGTGCTTCAACTATGGACCTTAGCAGATGGGGAAAGGCCAGATGACAAGATAGGGTTCTAAAAAAGCAAAAATGTTGAACTTGGACATAGAGAAATGTTGAAGCTGGTCCTACCCCTGTACACTGCATTTTCGTTTACCTTTCTAGCCCTGCCTACTTGGTATAAGCCCATAAATTGCAGATGCAAGGTCACTTGAAGTCATGTGGGACTCATTTCCATTCATTGACAGACATTGTAGTCCATCAGGTGTTCCACTGAATATTCTTGAGCCATGTTCTCATCTGCATTGGAGGAGGCACAATTTGAATACCAGATCCCATCATATTTGATGGGGTGGGGGGGGGGGATAGCACTGCAAGCCAAGATAGCGGACACCATGATGAAACCCTGATGGACCTCACTGGGTACCTTTGATATCATGTCACGCAGATGAGTCTTCAACCAAGACTACAAAAGAGATGAGGTTTATGCTAATTTTCAAGGGGAAGGGGTTGAAGAGGCATAGGGCGACTTAAAATTTCCTTGATTTTGGATTCAAATATTGGAATGTGTATACTTTGAAAGCCTCAGTCTACATCGGTGTCCTTTAGGTTGAGTTCTTTAGGTTATTGCTTTTTGCAAGCAAAGTAAGCACAAAGACACTGTCCTAGGTACTGCCAACCGTAGATAGAACTGGAGGGAATAAACCAAGCTGACCCCCCCCATTATTTGCACAGATCTAAAAGATGATGAGGCAAAGATTTGGATCTGGGAAAGGCAGTTCATTGTGTTTGCCCATGTGAAGTTCAATTGGATTTTTTTTCTTTGTCTGCATGTAGAAGATGAGCAGATCATTTCTACTCAGAACAATATTGGCAGCCATGAAAACTTGCTGAACAGAGTAAACCGTCGTGTTTGTCTCTCGCCATGTCCTCACTGCAAAATACACATGTTATACCGAGTACTGCAAGGGCTTTCCCTATAGCAAAAGGAATATTGTGTAATCTTGTTACAAAACATTTGTCAGCAGCAGATTTGCAAAAATACCATGATCCTCTAATTGGCAGGGACTTAGGCAGGACCGGTGGGACCCATATTTCTGCATTTTAGCAGTTACAGATATGGGATTTGAAATAATATACTGTGAACAAGAGTATTCATTACATGCCTATCTCATAAACACCACGCTGCTAGCACTGCAAATGCATGTATTTTTTATGATGCATCGTATATTTTTTATGACATTTGGGTTCTTAAAGGTTTTTTTTTTTTGGTAATGAAATATTAATGACCTATCCTCAGGATAGGTCATCAGCATCTGATGGATGGGGGTCTGACTCCCGGCATCCCCACCAAGCAGCTGTTTGACGACGTTGCGGCACCCTCTTCCTAACCCAACGATGTTCATTGGTCACATGGCGTATGTGTAGTTCAGTCTCATTCAAGTGAATGGGCCTGGGCTGCAATACCAAGCACGGCCAGTATCCAAAGGACAGCGCTGTGCTTGGTGTGCTACGAGGAGGCCACAGTGTTCACTGGAGCACTTCAACCTCTTCATGCAGCAGATCGGCAGGTGTGCCAGCAGTCAGAACCCCACCAATCAGATATCGGTGACTTATCCTGAGGATTGATCATCAATATTGTACTCCCATAAACCCCTTTAATGCATTTTCCAGATAAACAAGAAGTCCACACATTTGTATACTTTTCATTCTACTCAAAGAAGGGCTTCGGATGGTAGTTGCCATGTGGAATGCATGGCATTGGCTGTAATATTAAAAAAAGTATTACAATACGTGAAGAGATATAGAGGTAGACAGGCATAAAGGGCTGTCATAATCCTTGACAATTTCCTATTCTAAATCTTGCAGATGATGTAAGGCTATTACCTTATCTGACCCTCCCTAGAGTGGGTTGGATCTGTGCACTGCTTGTGACATGCATGCTGCTGCACAGGTCCAGTATGCAGCCTGTCCTGGGCCCAAGTCAGCACCTAAGACTTTCCTACATCCAGTCAAATCTTGGACTGAACTATATCTTCGGAATTGAATAATTGTTTTCTGACAAGCAAAGGAGGAAATAAAACAGTTCATGCTTTAAAAACAAAAAACACTTTTTGGACCAAAAAAATGTCCTGGCTTAAGAAGAACTCCCGCAAAAATTTTTATTCTCTGACCTGTCAGAAAGGTGCATGATATAATCTGTAGTGATTGTCATTTTCTTATCAGTGACTGTTTCAGTGAGTAAAAAACTCTCTTCTTATTGTAGCTGGGTCATGTGACCAACTCCCTGACCTCCAACTGACCCAGGACAGAAAGCCAGTAACTGCTCTATTCATTCCTATGGGAGCCTCACTTTCAGTCTCATAGGAATACATAAAGAATTAGACTTCCTGTCCACACATAAGTCTATGTGTGAGTTGGTGGGTCTAATTGCTGGTCACATGATACAGATAAGAAACTTCAGGATGATAGAAGTCAAAAATTCAGACACTGGTAAGAAAATGACATTCACTACAGATTATATCATGTACATTTCTAGCAGGACATGGAATAAAATTTTTGTCGGGAGTTCTTCTTTAAGAAGGCTGAACCGGAATGTTCTCTGTGCTTTAACATGAGTTATTATAATTTTTAGTTCATTGGCAAAAGAGTTTTCTTGCTAATGGCTTCCAAAAACAGCAATCATATATCAAACTAGTTTAAGATTCCACATAAGATGCCTGGTGTGATTTTGCATCCACTAGACTACACCCTAAGGTGTCACTGGAGGACTGAAGTCTTAGCAAATGTTATATGCAAAATGTCCCAACACTCTTATTTCATACTTGCCAACAGGGGTAGATTGGGAATTTGAAGTGGCACTGAAAAAAAACTAAAAGTGATCAGTCACTAAGTATCCAGCCGGTGGCCATGAGGAAGACTGGCAGATATGCCATCACCAGAGGTGACTGACAGCAGCATTCAACTATTTTCAAGTTGAAAACACATACATTCTCGATGAAACCAAGCATGCATGTAAACAGTGGAGTTGGGCATGTACTGTATGCCTATGGGGGAGTTTGGCTGCCAGCTTTTGAACATATGGGAATCTTTGAACAAATTTACTAGTTGGTAAAAGCAATGAATTATTAGACACCAAACTGTTGCCCATGGCAAGCAATTATATTGCTGCTTCCATTTTCCAAAGAGGTGTCTGTCAGCAGTTTTGACCATGCTAAACTGTTGACAGCACTAGCTAGGGCAGTAATGACTAACCTCCAGCACTCCAGCTGTGGTGAAACTACGACTCCCAGCATGCTCCATTCATTTCTATGCAGTTCTGAGAACAGCCAAGAAAGTGTGCATCTCGGGAGTTGTAGTTTTACCAGAGCTGGAGTGCCAGAGGTTAGCCATCACAAGGAGTAGTGTAATATCAAGTTTTTTTCTGCCAGGTTCCTGCTCCTGCAAGTGCAATGGGGCCAGGGCTTCACTATGAAATGTTCTCTGCATTGAGCTGCTTCACAGTCCCTCCTCTCTGCTCTGGTAGCATGTATCTGATTTTGTATCATCCAACACGGAGACCGTTATAACTGTCACTTGGAGTAGAGCTCCTAGGAGATATGCTATCACAACCACCACCAATGAATTGGGTCTTTCACAGTGAATCTCTGACTCCAGTGCACTTGCAGGAGCACAACCTGGCAGAATAAAACTTCATATTCTCCCTACTCCTGATAAAAACTTCACAAAAGGTAATTTTGTACTTTTCTCCCCACCCCCTACCTAGTGCTGTCAGCAGTTTAGCATGGTCAAACTGCTGACAGATTCCTTTTAAAATGTGATTTGAGTGGTTGCAACTGCTCAAATCACATACGCATACAGTACATGCCCCTGCTTGTGCTAATGCCATATGCTTTAGACATTTGGGGGCATTTATTTGTGGCAGGCAGAAGAAGCTTTATTGACAATTTCTATAACCGTAAACCTAAAAATGTATCTATTTGAGATTCACACGACGAGTGCCAATGAAGTAAATAAGTTAAATAATGAGTCCTGTGGTTGGGTTTTTCTACTTCTCCTGTAAAGTACAGTATGGCGGTGTGTCTTCTGTGCTTAACATAAATCTACTGCTGAACAGCAGACTCTTAAGTATAGCACGTCAGGACAGAGCAGATGTAATGAAACAATCGACTTCTGAACGCTGCCTGCAGCCTCTCATCTTTTAGCCGTACCTCATGAGGCCTCTGACTGCTCGTTTCTAATTTGATTTATTAGCGGCTTGAACAAAGATGCCCAATGGATTCCTGTAAACATGTAGGGTGCAAGTCAGTTTAGGGGGACCAGACGGCATAATGTCTTGCTGTGAGGTATTGGCGGTGCTCAGAATTGCTGGTACTTTGGGGACTTAAAGGTTAGGGTAAAAACATTGAACCTTTTGGCTGCCTGAAGAGCCAATTACAGGATGTATTGGACATCGTGTAGAAGAATGGATGAAGATCGGAGTCGGAAAGCCTTTTCTATATATTGCTTCCTTCTGTTCTCTTTCTTGAGGTCATTTTGTCCCTGTCACGTAGCCGTAACTCACCAGTAGGTTAAATTCTTCTTTGTCTAAACCTTTTGCTGCTCTGTCATACACATTACGAAGCCAATACTAGAGAATCATTGCACTTGGGTTGCACAATACAACTATGACATATCGAAGTGTATACAGGTATATTCACATATGATAAATATAAATTGTCATAGTGTAAAGAACTGCAACCACACTAACCGATGAGTAGTTATCCCCATCCCATAGCCTACAATACAAAATATATATCATTGCCCAGTTGCCAATATCAATATAGACATATAGACCTTGTGGAAAGTACACCGACGAGCAAAAGGGTAACAGTGTTTCGAACTTTTGACTTTCAGGCTCCTCTGCATAAATAATCATATGTTAAATAGTTGCAACTAGAAATTTATGTATGAGATAGCCAAGATGGTTGTCTATAAAATGATGATAGTCTCACGTTCAGAGCCTGAAAGTCAAAAGTTCAAAACATTGTTAACCTTTTGCTCGTCAGTGTATATACCTGGGATTGAGTCACCATCCATACATACATGCCCTAGAAACATCATGTCCAATCAACCAATTTTACCTAATCTGTGCTGTTGCCTCTAAACTTTAGTAACTTAATTGATGCTCACCTTCAAGTATTAACCAAATGGTGGGTCAAGACTTGGCACTGCTATCATAAATGAAGACGAAGCTGTAATTTACTTACCCTTCCATGATCCAGGGCCATATCACATCTGGATGTGACCTGACTCCCGCTGCCAAGTGTTAGACTGGGGTTTTGAGAAGGCTGATGTCGGGAAGCAACTCAGATGTGGTAACAAGGTTAGATGAAGGTGAATCTCAGGGTCATCAGGCTTGTAGAGGTCAAATAAGGAAAAGCTTAATGGGCAGGAATGACACTGCCAATCGGGTCACGTACAGGATCCGACAAAGTCAGCCAAGAAATGTAGAAACGGATAAAGGTAGGGCTGGACCTAGATAGGCAGGGTTTCCAGCCAGGATATCTAAAAGGCAAAAGGAACAGTGAGGAAGAACAGGAGCATAGGAATCAAGCAGAAATGCTGAGCACCATGATTTGGGTGTCTGAGCACACCAAAGCTTGATGACAGAGCGGTTTCTTGATTATATCTTCTAACTGGATCTTGCATGAAAATGAGTCCCCCCCAAGATCAAACATGGCATGGAGAGTCATCTGACAGCCAATTTATTGCTTTTAAAGAAAAGGTCCACTTTCCATTTATTTGTGCTTTGCATATACAGTAATCTTCTCCAAAATACGACCTCTTTGAGAAGACCACCCCCTTATCTTTGAGAAGACTACTCCCTTATCCAGACCAGATTTCCTGTGACACATTTTTATTTCCATCATATTTTGTTCATACTGGCCATTTTTGTTAAGACCACCCCATAGAAGACCACTTTTAAATGCAATTTTGGGCGGTGGTCACAAAAAGATTTAATTGTAGTCCTAACTAAAAATTTCCTATCTTTTATTTCTAGAGCTCTGATGTGTCTCCATGGTAACAGACTACAAACAAACCCCGTGTAGTCTCATCCAGTAGTCATGTTGCCATCTGTCCAAGGTTTGTTAGCAAGAAGTAGGTGACAGACAGAAGGGAGTATGATTGCTGGATAAGAGTCAATGGTTTGTTTATAGTCTGTCACCATGGAGACACATAGCGCTACAAAGAAGCTGTAGACACAAAACGATAGAATATCTAGACCCCCTTATCCAGACCAGATTTCCTGTGACACATTTTTAGTTCTCTCATATTTTGTGCATACTAGCCATTCTTTTTTAAGAGCACCCCATAGAAGACCACTTTTAAATGCAATTTTGGGTAGTTTTTGCGAAAATATTTAATTGTAGTCCTAACTAAAAATCTCCCATCTTTTGTGTCTGGAGATCTGATGTGTCTCGATGGTAACAGACTACAAACAAACCCTGTGTAGTCTGATCTAGTAGTCAAGTTGCCATCTACCAACTGTACGTAAGCAGGAGGTAGGGGACAGAGGGAAGGGAGTAGGACTGCAGGGTCAGACAACACAGTTTGTTTATAAGTCTGTTACCATGGAGACACGTCACTCTACAAAGAAGCTGCAGACATGAAACTGTAGGATAGGATTTCTTTAATTAAGAAAGGTACATTCTGATAATGTTATACATTTTAACTGTAAATTCGGATGCTCAAGCAGAATCCCATGAAAACAGATGCTGATGTGACAGAAGATATTTGCCGGTTGGACGTGGCAGGTTGGAGGTCGTGTCCACTTAGTAAATTATTTGCCATGTCTGATGGCAAACATTATAGGGAGTTCGAAGCTGTCGTGATTAAAATCTTTTTATGTAGGAATCTGCTTTAAAACTGCAAGCGATGTGATAACCACCGCACTGTTGATGGATGGGGCATTTCGGGAACCTGTAAATGTAAATTGTTTGTCCTCTGGCCACTTGTGTTTTATTTGAAATTTATAAAACTCGAATGTGAACTTCCAGGTTCTGGCCTGGAGAATAACGCAGCTCCAGAGTAGTTTGTCTCCCATCAGAAGGCATTAATAATTTACTCTCTAATTAAAAGTGAGGTCAAACAATGAAAACGCCTTAACTAAACAGTTGCGGCATGATGTATTAAATTGTCAAAGATATTGTTTCATAGGATGGATCGGGACTTGGGTGATTTATGAATTGAATGCTGGCCAATTTTATGTATGTAATACAGTATGTATCGCATAAAATGATGGGTGTGGTAAGACAGGATGAAATGTAATAGATTGTCAATCAACCACATCCTCTTAGCTGAACCAGGGCCTATCTGTAAGTGATGTATGTATTATACATGGTGCAAGGAAAGAGGTGGGTGGGGCACAGCACAAGAGATTTACCAGCCTGAGCACAAAAGAGGCTTGGGTCATTACAAAAAGCTCATTAAATCAAGTTACTGGGTGCTCAGAAAGGGTTATTATGCATTGGTGGCTACATACATTGTGTAAAAAATGTCAAAAACTTACAACCTATCCACACAAGCTCAACCCTACATATTGTCAACCATGGGGGACCTGGGATATTATGCCTGAGAATGTAGGAAGTACCGCAGATCTAGATGTAGACTGGGCTGTTGGCAACAGATCCCATTGTCTAAGAGGCCACCAAGGATTGGAGACACAGGAGCAAACTAAACCACCCAGTCAGGGTCGGACTGGCCCACCAGAGCACCAGGTTGTGATATCATAATAGGACCCAAAGATCCCGAAAAAAATAACCCATTTGGCTGCCTTTTGAGCCAGTCACTTGCCACTAGAGTCTATGTTTTTTTTTAATTCAAAACATATTAAACTTTATTGATGATATAGAGGTTGGGCCTCAAGAATTATTTCCTCTGGTGGGCCCCAGAAACCCCAGTCTGATGCTGCTCCCAGTATTATTTAGGGTGATGGGTGATAATATGTAGGAACTGAATTGCACGATTATGTGGTAGTTTTACGTGGGCACTTTAAGGGGGTATTATTTTAATAGTGCGTTTTATTTAGAAGCTATATAGTGGCATTTTAGATGCTGTATACGGTACTATTATCTTGGGACTTTATAGTGTTATTGTGTGGGCTAAAATTTTGATAAGTGGGGACTCTTATCTTGTTGCCCAGTGCTAAGATAGTACTGCCATATATAGCTCTCATAATACCACCATATAGTGTACATTGACCCTAACAGCTATAATATTGATCCCACTCTTTGTTCATCCCGCAGGGTATATTCTGCACCCTACTGTGCGCTTGTGAGTTACTACAAAGTTATTACAAGACCATGATAGAGAGAAAAATGTAAGCCTACAGGTAAGTACTACATATTCTACACAAAATTTTAAAAAAATATCAGAAGACGGGTCAATGAGTCCTCCTCTTGTGACAAGTTGTTATAAAGGAGTTTTCTGACATTTTTACCTTTCTGAAGGATATGCCATCATGTTATGATTGGAGAACCCAGGGGCAGATTTGGTATTTCTGGGGTTCCAAGCAACGTTATGTCTGGAGGCCCCTGTAACACGACTAACTTTCATCTTTGTTGCCTTGCTATGCCCCACTATGCATAGCAGTGCAGTCTGACCACTTTTGCTACTGCTGTACAGCTGGGAAGGGCCCCTGTCTTCTCCTGGGTCCCTGTGCAGCTGAATGGGCTGCACAGGTGGCATGCTTGTCCCTTTAATTTTTTTCTACCAACCGCTTGTGGCCAGCAGGGGTTCCCCTGATTTATGGAGTCTAACCACTTGGTTGGTTTGTGTGGTTGTAAAGTCCACGTCTGGGACACATTAGATTGATGTCAACTGAACCCGATGGATAGGGTGGCATTGGTCATCTAAAGTGTATGGAGGTGCCCCACCTCCCCCTCATGGCACGGTTTGGGTAAAGAAGAATAAAGCATGTTGGATTTCAACATGGCCAATCCTTTTGTTCTCAATGAAGGGTGTCTGACTATGACTTATTCCTCTTCCCCTACTGAGGACACCTGCACACCAAGGATGAGCTAAGCACATATGTGTATGGGAGTCGGGAGGAATAGGTGTTGGCCAAACAAGGGTTCAGATGACAGATTTGGTGACCATTTTACAGAATGGGATCACAAAATTTCCTAGTTATGCCACGATACATCTCTACTCCCATATTGATCCATAAGGTGGTCGATTTGCTCTTCAGGCCTGAGGATCATGTGTGGTGGTACCCTGCCATATGTCTTATTAATTTGAATGGAACCGTGAGGCTGTTTGCATTGGTTGTGGCCGTCTGGTTGGGTTGTGCGGCTTCGTTAATATGGAGCTTAGTCTACTGGACAGGATGAAGGGAGAGTGTAGCCTCAAACCTCTGTATTAATGAACTGGAGGCACAAGGCTCATTATAGCCATCTGCGATCCTGAGCAGTGGGCAGAAGGAAAGGAGATGCTGGAATCTGAGCCAAGTTGTTTAACTTTCACTTGTGTGCCAAATGCTTATGTCAGCACTATCCAGCTAAACCCGCTACCCCCTGCCTGTGCCCTAGTGACTTATGTAATGAAAATAATGGGGTTTGAGGGGGAAAATACATGCCATGGAAATCATGCCAAAAGCAAAAGTGCTTGCAATTCTGATAATATGTGGACCTAATGAGCAGTAACCTTTTCATTGCTTAAAACCTAAGTTTACGAGGTGTTACATATTGGAAGCTTTACCTTGTATATCAGTGCAATGTTTTTGCTCTTTTTTTGTTCTTTATAAAAACTCTCCATCCAATATTTTCATACAAATTTCTCTGGAACTGTGATCTCCAACCTGTGGCTCTTCAACTGTTGCAAAAGTCTTAACTCCCAGCATGTCCTAATGGCCTTAGCATTTTAAAAGGTTTGTCTCAGTGTTTAATACTGAAGGCCTAACATCAGTATAGGTCAGGGGTGGGGAACCTAGGAGGCTATATTTGGTCAAACATATAAGTGACTTAGGGGTAAGTTACAGAAATTGTGCTTTAAATAAAAAAATCGAGAGCGTTGTATTTTTGCAGCACAAAATGGCGCCTACACTATATATTACAAATAGTACAGGCGCCATTTTGACCACATATAGCAGTCTAATGATTAAGTTGAAAATGTTATATATTTCGTTTTTTGGCATTAATGGCAGCCAAGCTAAACCAAGGGGTGTCCAGAGAGGGGTTCAGCGAGCTTTTACTCTCCCTGCCACTGTCCCTACCTTTGTCCCTTTCTCAGTCTCAGATCTGCCCCCCACCTCCATCAGCCTCAGATCAGACCCTCATCAGACCCTCCCCAGCCTCAGATCAGACCTCCAATATGCCCCCAGCCTCAGATCAGACCTCCAATATGCCCCCAGCCTCAGATCAGACCTCCAATATGCCCCCAGCCTAAGATCAGACCCCCAATATGCCGCCCAGCCTCAGATCAGACCCCCAATATGCCCCCCAGCCTCAGATCAGACCCCCAATATGCCCTCCAGCCTCACATCAGACCCCCAATATGCCCCCCAGTCTCAGATTAGACCCCCAATATGCCCTCCAGCCTCAGATCAGACCCCCAATATGCCCCCCAGTCTCAGATCAGACCCCCAATATGCCCCCAGCTTCAGATCAGACCCCCAATATGCCCCCCAGCCTCAGATTAGACCCCCAATATGCCCCCAGCCTCAGATCAGACACCCAATATGCCCCCAGCTTCAGATCAGACCCCCAATATGCCCCCAACTTCAGATCAACCCCAAATATGCCCCCCAGCCTCAAATCAGACCCCTTTCAGCCCCCAGCCGCAGACCAGCCCCTCCCCACCTCAGATGAGCCCCAATCAGACCTCAGATAAGACTTTTAAAATAAATAATAAAATAAACTTACCTCTCCAGCTCCGGACGGCGCTGCCTCTTGGCAGGTTCACTTACCCTCCCTGGTCTTCTCTCTGCCGCGCTGTACTGTGACCTGACAGCGCACAGTGTCTACATGCACTACGTCCTGACACTGTACGTGTCAAGACACAGCGCGGGGGAGAAGACCAGGGAAGGTGAGAACAGCCAGTGCAGTGCTGTTCTCACCTTCTCATGACTCCCGCATGCTAATGACCGCTTCCATAATGGAAGCGGTCATTAGCATTTTCTGGCAGGGGGCCACATGAAATGGCCCGTGGGCCGGAGGTTCCCCACCCCTGGTATAGGTCATCAGTATGCAATTGGTGGAGGTCCGATGCCCGACACCACAGCTGTTTGAAGAGGCCGTGGCACACTACTGTTCATGAGATAGTGGCTATGCTTGGTATTACCGCTCAGCCCCATTCATTTGAATAGGACTGAGCTGCCCCTAGGCCGTGAGCACCGCCATCTCTTCAAACAGCTCAATGGTGATTTTGAAGGACATCTTTGTTCATGTTGCTGGGCGGTTGTTTGGTTGACAGCAGAGGTAAATATAACACAAGACATAAAGCAAAGGTAAGCATAAGGTAAGATGTATGCAACAGCCTACAGCTGGTCATACATTTTAGATATCTGTCCACCAACTAGCTCAGAAACATGCCTACTTTCTATTGGGAGAAGTGCCTAAACTGCTGCATGACCCTTCTGGTACCTGCTTATCTCCTGTGAGAAAATTGCATTGGACATGTTGAAATACATTACCTTTGTTCCCCCAATATCTGCAATCACTGGTGATTTAGGAGCAGGGACAGACTGGGAACCTAATGTGGCCCCGGAAAAAACTAAAAGTGGCTCCATGTTGTAGGCAGGTCCAAATTGACAGAAGGCAAGGCCAACACATGTAGGTAGGTACAACATAAGTATATGGGGCAGTCAATACTGTAGTGCAGGACAAACTGCACACAGCAGAACCAAATACCACAGGGCAGCACAAAATACTGCCGCCCGCGACAGTATGAAACTGTAGCATCGTCTTGAGGACAACAATACTGTTGAAATCAGGAGGGGACCTATGTTAAATGGCCAGGTGCATAAGTGCCTAATGTTCTTACATTTATTTATACTGAGAGCATTAGATCTTTATTTACCTGGTTGGAGGCCATGAGGGTGGCTTGGGTGACCCCTTGGGCATTGGCCAACAGTGACATTTTCTATAGGGTCTGTGGCCAGTCCACCCCTGTTTGTCAGGCCCCCATGCCTACTAGTTCATCTTCTGACTTGGATCTAATATGTATGGCCAGCTCAGGATTTTGAAGAGCAGAACTCATTGGCAAAACAGTGGTCTTCAGCCATCTCCTTTCCCATGAGGTACATAGCTGTTGACCACCAACTTGTTCTCCCTCCATTATTTCCATTTCAGTTGGATAATTCAATAGGTGACTTCTCTCCCATGGGAACCAAGCATGGGGCATCAGGAGGACGGAAGCGCCTGCCTGCACCCATGCGAGCACAGGGGAGCCGAGCGGTACAGTGCTCGTTTCGAGCACGTTCGCTCATCTCTAGTGGTGACTTCTAATGACCACCCTTCATTATTAATAGAAAGCGGATTCACATTAAGATTGCAGAATTTAGAAACAAAAACAAGAGTTCCTTCAGGAGATAGGGATTATTGCAATTTCAATGCCCAATACTTGTTTTAATGCCTCTGCTTAACAGATAAGTGAACAGATTTCCTACGCGCAGGCCTAGCTTCCTAATTCAAGTGATTTCCAAATAATTGAAAGTTGGGAATACCTCCAAGCCAATGATGAGATGATGAATCAGTAACCAGTGTCTGTTTTCACACTCTGCTCTGTAAGGATGTACTCATCTGTAATATGGCCATGTGTTAATCATATCCACAGTAATAAATACGTAAACTAAGGAAGTAAGGTTTAGCTTTAAAGAAGCACTCCAGCAATTTTTTGCCTAATGAATATAGTGCAGCTTAGTCAATTACTCAAGAATAAGAGGTCCTTATGTATGCCTTGTATATACCTGTCTTAGTTGATGTGCTATGTATAGGTTATCTACTGTCTTGTTTCTTCATAATTTCTAATATGGTTCCCCTACTGCAGTCTACGTTCCCAATTTGCCTCTGGATTTCTAGAGACAGGAGGTGGAGTCTCATAATATTGCACTTGCTCCGCATTCTAAGGGCAGCAAGTGATAAAGCATCATCTGCCCCCTAACCCACACTGCAAAGTCTCAGTGTATCTTATGTGATGCAGCTTCAGCCTGCTTCCCCTGTCTCCTGCTTGTGATTGATCGGCTTCTCTGTGTCAGCTGCTATAATCATGAGGGGGGCGAGAGCAGGGTGCATTTCCTAGAAATACACTGGCGATTCTGCACACAGTATACACAAATAGTATAGATAGGCAATGTGACTCAGGGGAAAACCGTATAAAGCTACATCTCCTAGAAATACACTGGAGATTCTGCACACAGTACACACAGATAGTATAGCCAGACAGTGTGAGTCAGGGGAGAGCAGTGTGAAGCTGGATTGTCTAGAAATACACTGTAGAGTCTGCACACTGCATGCACATATAGTATAGACAGTGTGAGTTAGGGGAGTTGTATAACTCTACAACTAACCTTTATCATTGCATTTCCGCTCACTTAAATATGGGAGACATTATCTTTGACAGCACTCTAAGCATGGGAGACACGCAAAAAGTAACAAGGAGCATGGAGATGGGTGGGGAGGGTTTTGAGTAGTGTCAGGAGAGTTTTGATAGATACTGATGTGATTCTGTAGGTCACAGGAAATTAGGCACACAGGGGTGATTGACCTGTTTCCACAGTAGAGCAAGCACTGGACTAGTGGTCAGAGTGGGATAACATGACACAACTGTGCAAATTAGCATTATATGTCCAAAAATGATCCCTGGATCCTTTAATTAGTCCCCCTAGATACTGAGCTTTTAGATGGGATTACATGGGACCTACCTGCTGCTGTTGTAGCTGCTCAATCGAGAACTTTCAGTATCACAAACATTTGGTTATCATTCTAGATTTACATGCACCAACTTGTTCAGGTCATAAAAATATAACACTTGTCCAAAATATAGCATTTGGCTCATAGCTTAATTTGTTGCACATTTATTTAGCTTGGGTGGGGTATTTTGTCTTGTGCCCCATGTATAAGGTGCCAGTATGGGGGCCAAAAAGCCACTTTGACTTGGTGTATTTAGATAGGAAGATGAGGACATCAGACCTTGCATGGTGATGGAAAGCCTAGTTATGGCTTTGAGTTATGGGTGATTGTGCAAGAGCATGCATGCTGTGGGGGCAATCTCTGCATCTTCTATAGGGGTCATGGGAAAAGTATAGACAATTCACTTCTGTCAGTATCTTCCTTCCTCATGGGGTGATAACAGCACCCTCTCTTCGGGCAACCTAATGTTACAAAGGAAGATGGAATGGTTCTTCTCTTCTACATGAGAAATTTAGGAGGAAACCAAAAACCAAAGACTTCTGTCCCATGATAAGTAGGCTTGGGGTGGAAACCAGTACCAGGAAGATGAGTTCTCTCCTCGATACCTCTTTTTTATATATACTTCTCAACAGAAGTGGAAGAAATAAATTATAACCATAGTTCTCTAAGTATTTGAGAAGATCGTTTCCCATTTCCACGCTGTTCCCGTGTAGCTTAAAGTCTGGTCACACAATCATCTCAACACCCATCAAATGCACTCTATAAAAATAAATACAAAAATGAAGAAGAAATAATAATAAAAACCTTCTACTAACTAGGGCTATAACTAATGATGGTAATAAATTACACTGCTTTTGGGCATCCATTTGTCAAGACACCACGCAATCCTTGGGCGGTTATGCAGAAGAAAATCAGCTTTAATAACAAAGCACAGTTTTTCCAGGGTGCTGAATGGATTTTGGAATTTAATAATGCTGTGTAAATTGCCTGCAAGGAGGAGGGGTGTTGTCTGTTGGTTAGAGGTCTGGGCTGGCTGTCAGACGTGCACAGTTGGTGCAGGTTGGTAATCTATTTGACAAGAGAGAATGACTGAAATCCCTCTTTGTAGGAGAAATGCCTGGTAAGAGCTGCTGCAGAACTTCTTTGAATTGATCTCTTCTTTCATGAATGTTAGTTGGCATTTGAGGCAGAACTCTTGACTTCTAGTTTGACATTTCAAAGTGGTTCTTTTGTTTTCACATACTGAGTGCTGAATGTAGTCTAAGATATTATGCACATATTATGACCCTCTTTAAGATCCAAGTGGCTATTGCAATGCTCCTCACTGGTTCTAGTCCAGGAATGTACCTGTATACACGTGGAAGATATTTCATTAGGGGAAAGTAACAGAATCAGGGGCAAGGTGTTGGAAGCAAGGCATTAATATTATTAGGTTGCTGCAGGCTAGCTTGGGGTGTGGAGTCTAAGGTACCCACCATTTGCACCCTTAACCCACTTTGAGGAGGAGAATTTACTGGTGAGATATCCAGATTGTGGTTCCTCAAATAATCCACAATAAGGAAAGGGTGGAAAAGGTGAAAATAGGGTCAAAGATCAGAATCAGAAAGCAGGGTTAGAAGGTTGGGCCTGGGATGGTAGAAACGAAGTCAGGCAAACCGGGTCAAACAAAGGGAATCACACAAATGCAAATAGGAAGGAAGATAGCCAGAAAACTGACAACCAAACAAATCCTATCATGGAGCCTTGTTCTACAGCTAGAACCACATCGTAGAGAGGTTTAGGGAAGCTGAGAGCTATGATGTCCTATCATGATGATGCCATGGTTCAAACAGGGCAACAATCCAACTATGCAGGCAGATGAAGTGCCACAGTAGTCCATGGTGGCACCCCTGTCTACAGCTATAGGCCATAATGCACCTCATTGTGCCTTTAAATTTATACATAATACTTGATTGTATACAGTATTACATAGATATAAATTATTGTGTAGATTTTCTTGGAGTCAGTGACAAGGCCACTTAATCCATCAGGATGGATTATTCCAGAAAGGCTTTGTTAGGCCCCTTCAGAGGTTCTCAACAGCAAAGAGGATGCCACCAACCTTGAAAGAGCCCTTTCTCTTACAAGTGCTAACATAGATATAGATAGGCTATAGCCCTTATAATCGATACTACCAACCAGGGCAGAAGGACCTTGGGCTTGTTTGCTATTTCCATTCTCTTTCCAAGTCTCTTGCACCAATCTCCCCCACTAACATTACTGTTACCATAGTAAAGGGAGCCACTGACCTTTTCTCAAAAGCAAAGGGGCTGAGACCAACTGTGAAAGCGCTTGCTCCTGTACTAGGAGCACACGTAGAGGAATGGGGCCCTGAGAGTAAGAGTTAAAATGGGAACTGCCCTTACATTGCCGAGCTTGGGCAACCAAGACGGAAGGGCCTAGTGCTTGCTTGTCCTTCCCATCCCCTGTTCATAACCTTGTTCCAATTTCCCCACTCTTGTTTGCCAGCATTACTATTACAGTGGAGAATAGAGCCCCTCACAGGTTTTCAATAGTAAAGGGGATGGGACCAACCTTGAAAGATACCTCTCTTTTTAGAGTTGTATGCAGAGGAAAGGGTATCCTGTAACCAACATCACCCTTATAATGCTAGATAAATGCCAACTAGGGCAGAATGACCTAAGACTTGTTTCTCTCCCATAACTTTCCACAACCTTTTTTTGCCTTCCTCTGGATCAACTTGTAGGAAAACAGGCCGAACTGGATGGACAGATGTCTTTTTTCGGCCTTATAAACTATGTTACTATGTAACACTTATAGTTCTTATGGAGAATAGAGTCCTTCACAATCTCTCAACAGTAAAGGGGATGGGACCAACCTTGAAAGATACCTGTCTCTTTTTCTGTTGTATGTAAGGGAAAGGGTATCCTGTAATCAAGACCACCATTATAATGCTAGATAAATGCCAACCAGGACATAAGAGCCTGGGACTTGTTTCTCTCCCTTGACTTTCCATGACCCTTTTTGCAAACACTACAGTTCATATGAGTACAGAGTCCATCACAGATTCTCAATAGTAAAGGGGATGGGATCAACCTTAAAAGATACCTCTCTCTTTTTCAGGTTGTATGTATAAGAAAGGGTATTCTGTAACCACGACCACCCTTATAATGCTAGATAATGCCAACCAGGACATAAGGGCCTGGGACTTGATTCTCTCCTATGACTTTCCATGATCCTTGTTTGCTAACACTACAGTTCCTATGGAGAAAAGAGTCCTTCACAGGTTCTCAATAGTAAAGGCGATGGGGGCCAACCTTGAAAGATACCTCTCTCTTTTTAGGGTTGTATGTAGAGGAAAGAGTATCCTGTAACCAAGACCACTCTTATAATTCTAGATAATGCCAACCAGGACATAAGGGCCTGCGACTTGTTTCTCTCCCATAATTTTCCATGGCCCTTTTTTGCTAACACTATAGTTCCTATGGAGAATAGAGTCCTTCACAGGTTCTCAATAGTAAAGGGGATGGGACCTATCTTGAAACATACCTCTCTCTTTTTCAGGTTGTATGAAGAGGAAAGAGTATCCTGTAACCAAGACCACCCTTATAATGCTAGATAATGCCAACCAGGACATAAGGGCCTGTGACTTGTTTCTGTCCCTTGACTTTTCATTACCCTTGTTTGCTAACCTGTCCTTCACAGGTTCTCAATAGTAAAGGGGATGGGGGCCAACCTTAAAAGATAACTCTATCTATTTAGAGTTGTATGCAAAGGAAAGGGTGTTCTGTAACTAAGACCACCATTATAATGCTAGATAAATGCCAACTAGGACAGAATGGCCTGGGAATTGTTTCTCTACTATGACTTTCCATGACCATTTTTGCTAACACTATAGTTCCTATGGAGAATAGAGTCCTTCACGGGCTCTCAATAGTGATGGGGATGGAACCAACCTTGAAAGTTACCTCTCTCTTTTTAGAATTGTATGCAGATGAAAGGGTTTCTTATAACCAAGATCACCGTTATAATTTTAGATAAATTCCAACTAGGACAGAATGACCTGGGACCTGTTTCTCTCCCATAACTTTCCATGACCCTTTTTTTGCTAACACTATAGTTCCTATGGAGAATAGAGTCCTTTACAGGTTCTCAATAGTGAAGGGGATGGGACCAACCTTGAAAGATACCTATCGCTTTTTAGGGCCATATGCAGAGGAACGGTATCTTGTAATCAAGACCACCCCTATAATGCTATATAAATACCAACCAGGACAGCATGACCTAAGACTTGTTTCTCTCCCATGACTTTCCATGACCCTTCTTTGTTAACTCTACAGTTCCTACGGAGAATAGAGTCCTTCACAGGTTCTCAACAGTAAAGGGGGTGAGACCAACTTTACATGAGCCCTCTCTCCTGAAGCCCAGTAGTATCAGCATTAGAAGAACTCTATGCTATGTACTTCCTGTTGACTGTTTTTGTAGCTCTTTTTGCCAAACCTTACAAAAGCTTTGAAGATTCTTTCCACCATCCAACTTTTTTCATAACGCACAGAGCGGGTTAACTTTACTTTCGGGGCCTTAGAAATATTGATGAATAAATTACAATACTGGATAGCAGGCTTTGTGAAATCTATTTTAACAAAAAAACCCCAAGAAAGCCTGCCAGTATGATAATTCACGACCCGAGATTTTCTTTTGACTCCACTTGAGAGCGGTACCGGCGTACAATGAGGAGCAATCATTATAAATTCTTTTAACATTTTATTGTGAAAAACGGTAATTCTCGACGAACCTTATTTTACTTTTAATGCATGTGTGCTGTGAAATTCCATAGGAATCACTCAGCAATGGATAATTGTTGAATCTTCCCTGCGCCATGACCACGTCTAGGCCTTATCTGCCAGACATTTTGTTATGTAAATGGCGATTCTTTCATTGTTGAGCACAATCGGGCCAATAGCATTGAGCAGATAGGTTTCTTGATGAAAAAGTATTTCTGAAAAAGCCATTTTACTGAAAGTTTGCCATCTTTGCCCGCAAACATATGCAAAGCCTCCCACACAAATTGAAACAGTCAACGGCATTGTTTTTATGCTGTTTGCACTTTAACTGCAATAAGATAAATGTACCCAATTATACGAGCTAGACATGTGGTATGGCATATGTGCTGATAACCTAAACAGAGATTGGCACGTACTTTGCCAGATAACCAACATTGTTTTACATACAAACGGATTAAATTTCCACTGTGCTATCAGAGATTCTTCAACCTACTTTAAAACATCTGGCACATTATCAAATGAGGTTAAGAGAGGCATTTACTGCCTGGGAAAGCCCTCTCTCCCTGGAAACTGAAGCAGCAAACTAAATCAATACGCAGTATGATAATAATACAGTCGCTTATCTAAGACATCTCATAATTACCGAATGAAGTCCTAAGAAAAAAAAAAAATAAATTCTTACCGGTCGGTCGCGCTGCCTATGGCTTAAGCCTCAACGTCCCGAGTTCCAATTTTAATCTTTTTCAATTGCGAAGAACGTCAATACCAGGACCAATATTCTTAGGACGATCGGCTACGCGTCTGTCCAGTCTTGCAATGGATTCTGTTTCGTTAGGAAAATTGTGAGCTTGTCTACAGCGCGAGGCTTAATGAATTAGACTGACGGGATAAACTTTATTTATTTAATTGGAGATACATTACTCGGGATTGGGTAAAAGACTACTTTTTGACATTGTAAAATTATTATTTTCTAAAATATCTGCAAATGATGGAATAATATCTGGTGATTCGGATGCATTGCCGTGCTTTACTATCTATCTGTCTATCTATCTATCTATCTATCTAAAAAGCAAAAAACAGCAGCAGCACAGTCCAGTGAATATGGGTGCAATTCCTCCCAAGCTTTGGGCAAAAAAGCTTATTTTTCAATAAAATGGCAAAAGATGAGGCAGCACTCCAATAATTGATATTGGTGATGAATCTTTATTCCCGTGCGACGTTTCAACCCAACTCAATCGGGTCTTTGTCAAGCTATCTATCTATCTATCTATCTATCTATCTATCTATCATCTCTTATAATATCTATTTATCTCTTTAATATCTATCAAACATCTAACACTTTCATATCTATCTATCTATCTATCTATCTATCTATCTATCTATCTATCTATCTATCTATCTAATCTATCATCTCTTTAATATCTATCTCTTTAATATCTATCTATTTATTTATCTAACACTTTTATCTATCTATCTATCTATCTATCTATCTATCTATCTATCTATCTATCTATCTATAACTTTCATATCTATCTATTATCTAGAAAAATAAAATAAAGTGGGAAGCAGCACTATCCAACGTTGGGTGCAATTCCTTCAGAGACCGGGGACCAAGGTCTGTAGCAAGTATATAGACAAAGGAAGGCAGCACTCCAGGTTCTTGATAATAACAAGTAGTTTATTCACCCATCCAGCAACGTTGCTGGATGGGTGAATAAACCGCTTGTTATTATCAAGAACCTGGAGTGCTGCCTTCCTTTATCTATTATCTATCTATTATCTATCTATCTATCTATCTATCTATCTATCTATCTATCAAACATGTATCTATCTATCTATCTATCTATCTATCTATCTATCTATCTATCTTTCTATCCATCATCAGTTAATAGTAATAATAACACCCTAACATACGTTCTTCTGTAAGATAATGTGGTTTTTGCTCTGGACTTTGAAATTAAAGAGTGAAATTAAATTAGGACTGACTCTGCTTGGCCTATTGACCGAGTATCTTCAATGAGTCTTATTAGCCAGACCAGCCGCTAGTTTCATAGGCATTTGGAGTGATTAAGTCTGGTGACATAATACAACAAGGGTTGGAAATGTGAGCTGCTGCTCCCCTCCCTCCTTGACTCCTCTGTCTGTCACTTTGTGAATCCAGAATCCGCCATATGGGGAACAAGTGAAACCCTGGCTGGACCAGACACACCGGGTAGCATCATGGCTCAGATAATTGGAGTAAACATTTGCTTGTGGTTTCCCAGCTAATTTGCCTTTGTTTTCCTTGGCTCCTCTGCTCGCGATGTGACAAAGGCGGCAGAGCTCGTCCAATGACCCGGGCTGCCCATTCTGACTGGCAGACAATACAAACCGCAGCTAGCTAGTCCTGCGATTTAATATTAATAACTGGCGCATACTAACAGGCCTGTTTATAGGAGGCACAGCGTGGCTTCATTACTTTATAAGCTGATAACCTCCCCTGTGACATCCCTATAATTAGGTAGTCCTCTCCACATTATATAGCAATTACTTATATATATGACATATTTCATTATTTCCTTAGCCCGGTGCAGGGGGACACAGGTCAGGGTTTACTATGCAGCGGTATAATAAGAATTATCGGAATGTAACATCATCTGATTAAGACAGGATCTATTAAAAGCACAGGCACCGGGCTGATTGAGATGGTTAAAATGGGCTCGGGTCCATGGATGAAATGGTATCGAAGTGGTTTATAAAATTTGGTGGCCAAAAGCGTAAAAGAAAAAACACAAGAAATTCATGTTTACGGATTCACCGATTCCTTCTATAGCTCTTCTGATCTCAGCTCCTCCCACTTTCTTGTTGACCCTGGAGATGATTGGAGGAGGCTCTCAACCAATCACGGTCTGCAGCGCTGACCGCCTGCAGCCAGTGATTGGATGAGTAGGCTTTCTAACCATTTCCTGTGTGTCCAGACGGGACCATAACGTGGAGGACAGCAGGGATTAGAGGACTGGATTTTGACAAGGGAGGTATGGTTATGTTTCCAGGCACCTACTCTACATGGCAATATTCTCTGAAACCGACTTTGGAGGTGACAGACTCTCTTTATTACATTTATGTTCTTTAGCTCCACGAAAGACGCTTTGTTCACATAACTTTCAAACCATGATCTGTCACCCATTGAAAGTGACGTACATAGAAGAGATGGGCCCCCAATGATAGTATGGATAAAAGGGCTTTTTTTCTTTTTTTTTCCCCATTTCTCCCTTTCCATGTTCCTTTGGTACATTCCCCTTTCTCCATCTTTTAACATTGTAGTTACCCCTTTAGTAGCAATTTTATAACAAGTGCCCCATAGCCAGGGGTGGACTGGGAACTTAAAGTGGCCCTGGAAAAAATACTAAAAGTGGCCTCATTTTGTAGTCGGCCCATTTTGTAGTCGGAAGGCAGAGCCAGTAATACCAAGTTGTGGCGCATTATACCACCCCAACAAAGCCAAATACCACAGTGCATTGCAAAATACTGCCAGCAGCACAAAATACATCGCCAAAAACTTCCACTGGAAAGTCATGAGGAGGGCCCAGGCGGCCCCCTGGGCATCAGCCCACCGGGAAATTTCCCTGTAAGGTCTATGGCAATCCGCCCCTGCCCAAAGCAGCTGCATGCTGTGCATCTGTGGTATGTAGATGGTTGCCTATAGGAGTCTATGGAGCCATAGTGTTCTTCGATATGCCCACAATTTCATTTGCAGCTATTACAGTTTAAAATGGAATCTGCCAAAAAAGTAGGTATTCTAACATATGGGTCGAAGGACGGTATCTAAATAGGACTATCTGTACCACCCAAGATCTGGGGGCACTAAAATATTGTATATAGTCATTGTTTTACATTGTTATGTATTTTGATGTATTTTGCATTTTATGGCTGTTTGTACCAGTAAGTATGTGAATAGCAATGGTTGGCAAGAAACAGGCCTAACCATCCTGTTCCTCCCCTCTTGGTAGGAGTGGGCTGGCCCTGCTTCCTGCCAGGATGGGAAGTTCTTGTGTAACCGCAGAGGAGAGAGGAAGCACACTGCAGAGCTCCTGTCATTAAGGGAGGTTCTCCACAGAGATCAACGTGATTGTGCCTCATGTAAATCCTTGAGAAGACAGTGAGCAGAATGAACAGCTGCATCCAGCATCAAAGATGCTGCTGTTAGGTGAGGGACTACGGTTAAGACACCCATCACCCAGGCTACTACTAGGCCAGTACAATACAAGTGCTAAACTGCAGCCAATCAATCGGCCTCCACCACCTTTATTCTAAATATTGCACTTAAAATCAGCAGCTATTGAGTGTATGTTGCACTTAGTAAAAGAGACATTTAATTCTGGTCTCATTCTTCAATACTACATTTCCACTGCACCGATTCCCAGGGTGCAATGACCTAAAGGAAGTACACTGTATCACAACACTTCATCAGGGCCACTACTACTCCCATTCTCTGCACTGCCTCCTCCAGGGCTTGCTGCATATCAATATAATACAACATCATAGAGGGACACCAAATGAAGACACACTAATTACCTAGGGATGATAGTACGGACATGTAGGGGCTTCTTATATCATGCACAGCTCTGCCGCATCACTAAGTTGTGAATACTCCTGTGATAATGGTGACTAGGATAGGGCAGCTGTCAGAAAGGGCCCCCCTCACTTTGAAAATGTTCTCTCCTGGGTGTAGGATACATTTACAGAACCTGAACTTTAGTTTGGGGTCCCATACAGTGGGCATTCCCAACACCATCCAATTTGGGTACCTTATGAGGCCCTTGTTTAAATAGGGTGCCTCCTAAAGACCAGACTGGTCCATATGCCCATATTTGCTCTTCAAGGGCTGCTCCTGCTGTGGTAGACCAGGCCCGCATTATGCCTCTGACTATTCGCAAAAGGAGAAATACAGAAGCCAGGCCTGGCTTTGTATTAAAAAGGGTTTCTTGGTGTCACAAACCAAGTAAAATATTCCAATAGGCCCCTTATTGGAGTCCTTTTACGTGGCAAAAGGCCTTTGGGTCCTCTCTGACACCCAGCCCATGGTTCATCTGCCTAGTTACGCTATTGATTACCAGAATAAGAGATATTGATAGACTGGTACTAAACACTGACAAGAATGAGAATATGGTAGGACATGAGGTACTAAGCACACACACACACACACACACAAGGATGAGAAGATGGTAGGACATGAGGTACTAAACACTGACAAGAATGAGAAGATGGTAGAACATGAGGTACTAAACACTGACAAGAATGAGAAGATGGTAGAACATGAGGTACTAAACACACACAAGAATGAGAAGATGGTAGAACATGAGGTACTAAACACTGACAAGAATGAGAAGATGGCATAACATGAGGTACTAAACACACACAAGAATGAGAAGATGGTAGGACATGAGGTACTAAACACTGACAAGAATGAGAAGATGGTAGAACATGAGGTACTAAACACTGACAAGAATGAGAAGATGGTAGAACATGAGGTACTAAACACACACAAGAATGAGAAGATGGTAGAACATGAGGTACTAAACACTGACAAGAATGAGAAGATGGCATAACATGAGGTACTAAACACACACAAGAATGAGAAGATGGTAGGACATGAGGTACTAAACACTGACAAGAATGAGAAGATGGTAGAACATGAGGACCATATTGTAAGGACGATGACATTGAGGTTATTGTCCATGAACCTTCACCCCCTCCCTATTTACTATCTAATCTGTACTCTCCAAAAAAACTCCCATCGCCAACCACCAATGCCGAGGAACATCACCTTTCAGATGCAGTCTTTCTAGCGCTGATAACTACTTCTAAAGGGTTGTGCGACCTCTAAACTTCATCCCATTTTCCTTTCAAAAAAGCGGAAGAGTATCAACATCTCCCCACGATTGTGGAAATGGAAACTCATCCTCAAGGTGAAATCTCCAGCGCCGCCTGAGTCACTTTCATTCAAGGAGACATGCCTAATATCAGCCCCCGCTCCGCACCTCGCTCCACGCTCTCTTCCTTCTCCTATTGCATTTAAATTTACTCCACTTTTCCTTCCTGACACCTGTTTAAATCAATATCTTCCTCTCCAGGTCGCGAGTCGAATGTGCCGGCGCTCTCTGCACAGCGCTTCTC
This sequence comes from Rhinella marina, assembly GCA_900303285.1. Taxonomy (NCBI): domain Eukaryota; kingdom Metazoa; phylum Chordata; class Amphibia; order Anura; family Bufonidae; genus Rhinella; species Rhinella marina. Next base: position 400,095 of record ONZH01001471.1, on the reverse strand, counting down.
AAATCCACTAAAATCAACACAATAATTGAAATATTTTCAAGCTGATTACACTGCAGCCGGAGGCTAGGCCGGTTGCTAAGGGTAAGCTCCCCGGTTGCTAGGGGGAGTAAATCATCTTGCATTATTTGATTTTTGTTATAGATATGAAACCGCTACTCCCTCGATTAAATGTCTCTCAGTCTAACACCTATGGGACCTGGGGAGAGAAGCAAAGAAAAGCATCAACCTTGACCCTGTCAAATAAATATCTCTAACTTTTCTTGTCCTCCGGCTTCAAACCCAAACCTGTCTCTCTCTCGCTCTCTATATATTTTTTAACCTGACTTTAAATAACAAAGCTGTAGGGAAAAAGCAGATAAGAAGAAGGGGAGGGAGAACACCGGCTCGCACAGACAACCCAACTAAACGCACCGGATGTATCGTGCTATTACAGACGTACAGCGTGTCGCCGGCACCTGAGGTTGACAGTCTGAGGACGTTAAAGGGGTTTTCCGATTTGCAAGAACATCCTTTAGAATAATCCTTTATGAAGGTTGTGGTCATTTTGTAAAGTATTTCTTTAACCTTTATTGCACCAATCTCCCATTTCGGGCTGTGGTCACATGACCGTGTCCATGCAGCTCTTTCTTATTTCCTATGATGCTTTGTCCATGGGCGGGGCAGTGATAGGGTAGTGTGTATGTAACTAGCTGGTTGGGAGGAGCTATAAAATATCTGGGAGTTGTTAGGGGCAGTGATAGGGGAGTGTCTATGTAACTAACTGTGTGGGATGAGCTATAAACTAGCTGGGCATTGTTAGGGGTGGAGCTGTGGCAGAGGAAGGAGAAGTGCATCATGGGTTTGGTTGGATACAGGAACAGGAAGCGCTACATACAGGATGGAAACATAACAGAGGGATGGGTTCACATGGTGAAAACGGGTACAAATTGAAAATGGAGAAGATGTCCATGAGATAAGCATCTACATGAAAAAAAACTGTTAAAAACAATAGTAATCTTGGAAAACCCCTTTAAGGCCACTTCTTGATTCATGGTTTTCATTCGGTGCCTGTTTGGAATAAACCCTGAATGTGTCTTATAGATCATACATCCTTGATATGAATATTGAAGCCCCTTGGGGCTCCGTACAAAGACCTCCGACTTAGGAATCTTTCCCATATGTCCGGCCATCCTTTGCCTTTCCGTTTTTTTGCATGGTGGGAACGATGTCGGAAACAATCCCATTGTTTTTTATAGGATTGTTCTGTGTGTTTTCCACATCCATCTGTCTGTTCCGCAAAAGATAGAATATGTCCTGTTCTTGGCCACAAATCTACAGGGAATTTATTATATACAGTGAAGGGTGAGACGAGTGCCTCCTACAACTATACAGACCGATGTCTTAGATACTGAATACTCCACTACTTCAAGGGGTTGTCCAGGATTAGTAGAACAAGGCTGCTTTTTCCTCAAAACAGCACCCCCACTGTCCACAGGTTGTGTGCGGCATTGCAGCTGTGCCCCATTGACTCTAATGGAGCTGAGTTGCAATATCAGACCCAACGCATGGACCGAGGGGGGTGCGGTTTTTGAAAAAAAGCAGCCATGTTTTTGCAATTGGAAACCCTTTTAAGGGCGGGTTCATATCAGCGTTTGCAATTCCATTATAACAGGGTTATAACGGAATATAACAGAATTCTAGGACGGAATGCAAAACGCGACTCTATAAGAGGCATTCCATCCGTCCAAATACATTTCCATTGCCAGAAATAACGGTTTTGTTTTTTATGTCCTGTCGACATAACGGAAAAAAACTGAGCCGTTATTTTGTGCCCATAGAAATATATTAGGTCGGAGCAAATGGATTGTCTCTTAAAGGGTCCCGTTTTGCATTCCATCCTAAAATTCTGTTATATTCCATTATAACCCTACTATAACGGAATTACTAACAATGCTAGTGATGCGAACCCGTGCAGATTTGTGACTGCATGCGTTGCGATAGCAGGAGGCAGATATTACATATGAAAAACAGACAACTAGAAAAGATCCCAAGAAAAATGGCGAAAGGTCAAAAGTTAAATGTAGGGGAAATATCCATATCCTCCGTTCTGTTCTCACTCACAAGGCGCCGCATAAAATAAACCACACACTTCTCCGCACGATGAAAAATCCGATCATGAGTTGCAAAGCAGATTATTAATAGCTTAGAATTTTCTCAACCTTTAACTGGAGTCTCCTGACCTTTACTGAAAAGTCTATCAATCCGCAGCACGAAAACTCTTTCCCCGCCATTAACAAGCCTTCTACCGGAGAAGGTGACCACTCGCTATTCCGTGTCATAACAACAATTCCCTGAAGGAAGTGCTGGTATTGTATGTAGCTGGTATGTGTTCGGACCTCTTGGTAACGGGCAGCTACTGATAACCTTGTTTGTTCATTGCTTTTTTATGTGCTATACTGATTATCCTTTAGTCTCCCTGGTGTGACGGCTGTAATTTCTCCCAGAATCCTTTTCCTTTCTTCTATTCTAGAAACCAATGACACCGCGTTTTACCGGTTGAGCGGGATATAAATGAAATTTTCTTTATATGTATTTTTCTCGGCTTTGTGCTCGTAGTCTTGTTCTTCGTGAGCGTTTTCTACAGGAGTGCTTCCTTTAGGTGCCGTTCAGTGCGATGTCCCTTGTGTCTTATTAGTAAAAAAAAAAAAAAAAAAAAAAAAAGACTTTGTGCCGTTGATTAATATTTTTTTTCCGGTCCTGGCATGGGTCCAGGTATCGTAGTGGTAACCTATGCCCTTTCATTGAGGGGGTGGGCCTGAAAAGAGGTGCGCCCAGTTCCAGATGGCCCTATTCCTTGCAACCGTTGGGTGGTGAGAAGGTTCTATTTAGGCTAGTTTCACATCTGCGGCACAACTCTGGTGGAGTTCTCCGGATCTGACATTGCCGGAGAGTGCCGCCTGTCTGCTGGACCCCATTGACTATAATGGGATCTGGTGGAGATCCAGCAAATATGCCAGGATTTGGCTGAACAATACCTGCTGCACACAACGTTTTTTTTGTCCAGCTGATTCCCGGCATTCACAGCCGGAACAGCCTACAAGAGAGCTATGCCATTCATAAGAAAGTAGCCTTAGGAGGTCCTAGGTACTTAACCCACAGATAGAGTTGAGGCCTCCTCTGAAGCCTTAAATTTCTGGCCAGTGCCAGTAAGAATTGGAGCAACTCTCTGCTAGTGTTGGACCTGCTCTTAACACTCCTTTGGCTGACAGTTGTAGCTCCTAATCCCCCCGACCAAGCATGCAGGTGTTCTTAATAGGAAGTTCACTACCAGAAATCTCTGGAGTAGTGATGAGCGGATCAATTCACATGAAACAAAGGTTTAGTTAAAAAAATCAGCCCTCCTTGAGCAGGGAGGGGCAAGCCCTGCAGCTCAAGAGACTCCCCTCTCCTGCTGGTTTGATGATTCCAGACATCTTGTCTGGAACTGTCAATCTCATGTCTGCGCCATTGCTCCAAGTGGTGGCGCAAGCACAAAGGATCTTCTGCTGCTTCTACCTGACCAGCACAGATCCCTATGGTGCATGCACAGTCGGCATCTGTGCTGCTCAGGCAGCAGCAGATCCTCTGCACCCACGCCACTACCTGGAGAAGAGGCACCGGTACGACATTGACAGGGCCAGGCAAGATGTCTGGGGGAGGGGGGAGTCTTTTGAGCAGCAGGACCGGCCCCTCCTTGCTCAAGGAGACTTATTATTGTTTAAATTTTGATTTCTGCAAATTGATTTGCTCATCGCTACTCTGGAGGCAACTTATCTCCTTAGAACAAAAGGATTGGACATCTTGAAATCCAACCACCTCAACCTTTTTCTCCCCCAAGATCTGCCATCGGGGAAAAGTAGGACCCCCTCAACACACAATAGATGGTCAGCCACCATTAATGTCATGTATGGACCTCTTAGGGGATAGTTCACACTACATAGTAAAGTCCTCCTCATTTCATTGCCTCCACAAGGTCCAACTGCTCAATGCTATCATTGCCAGGTCACCTTATAAAGCACTGGAAGCAAAGACAAGAGAGGACACTACAATTAGGAGAATCGTTGGCAATTCTATAGCAAATATGAAGCTGCATCAGTTCCCAGGAATTTCGATCACACTTTTGTACCAGGAAATGCTAATTTATGGTGACAGGTGCAGCAGAACTACAGATGTGCAGCACAGGTGCTCCCGAAGATTAGGCAATCCGCCATCAATGTCTGACATGGACAGGGGCACGGATTCTACCACGGAATATCTGCAGTCGTAAGACGAGGCTGTGAGGACAGACACTAGATATCCTTGACATGATCTAGATAGTGTCAGTTAGGACCACACCGCAGAGCATGGAAACATCAACATTAATGCTTCTGGATATTTTGTGCACGTAGAGTTAAATTTGGACTAGAATAGGATTTGGCATTTCTGGGATCCCAAGCAAAATTATGTCTGTGATCCCCATTGCTTGACTAAGCTTTGCCCAATGCACCGATAACCTGCACCACTAAGCAATGCCTTTGTCGGCCCACTAAGTCCCACTCTTAGCTTAGTAGTACAGCCTGGGCACTTCTGATAGTAATCTACAGCAGGAAAGGGGCCCTCCTCTAACTGGAACAGCATATAGCCTGAGAACTTCTGCTACTGCTGTACAGAAGGAAAGGGCCCCCTTCCCCAACTAGAACAGCGTTTTCCCCTTGTTTAGTCACTTTTTTAATTTTTTAAGTCAACAGTTTGTGGCCAGCAGTTGCTTTGCATGGTGGTAAAGTCCACCCCTGTCTAGACCTAAGACCAACATACTTTAATGAGGGGGTTCTATGGTAAAATCAAATTGACCTCCTTTCCTGAGGTGACCTGTTAAGACTCATCCAAGCCATTTCTTTCTCCATATTGTAATCCAGCCTGCCCGATCCGTATTTCCTTCAGCATCTATCATTGGGGGCAGTAGGGCAATCCTCTAGATTCTCATCCGTTTTGGAACCTCCATGAGAAGTATCCATTGAAGATTCTGTTAGAAATTCAGGAAATAAACAGTATAGCATTATTTTCTACAGCAAAAAATAAGGACATCGCGAGAGGAGCCAATGGAACCCATTAAAAGTCAACGGGTCCCTTGGTCGCCATTGATGCCCAACATATGACAAATCCGCCTCGCCAACATAAAACTGGAAATGGTTGGTGCAGATGTGAACCCAGCCTTAAATTGTTAGTAGATCCTGCCATAGTTTGTGGCATCTACTGACATTACTCTAACATGTATGGGCAGCTTAACATGTGCTAAGAAACACACGTGTGACATGAACTATAACCACTCATTAAAGGGGTTATTCTATGAAACAAATATTCTACATTTTTAAATCAGTACCTGGATCTGAATACTCTTGTACTTGCATAAAATGTATCTATATAGTGCCACCTGCTGTTTGTGCTTTTCCTTATTTCTATGTCCACCTAACATTGCTGAGGTGGACACACCTGCTCAGTTCCATCCTTCAACTGCCATCAGCCGTATCTGCCGTTACAAGTTGTGACAGTTACAGGGAGAAAGCTGCAACTGAAAGGAAACACCCCGTGAGCTGATAGGGAGAGAGCTGCAGCAGAAAAGATACACCACCTGAGCTGTGATAGGGAGAGAGTGGCAGCGATATGGACACGACCTCTGAGCTGCTCACCTGAAATAAATCTAGAAGAGCAATTGGAGCAATGAATGGGGAGATCTCTGGATCCATGTGAGGTACAGGGCTGGTTCCAGCCTTGTTAGAATGAGATTGTCATGTACTACATAATCAGGGTTGTCAGCAAGAATTTTTACTTTTTCTGGACAACTTATCCCAAAAACAGCCAACATTTTTATGGACACATTGGAAAACCATAATGAGTGATAAAGATTGTAAATAATCCATGTCTATAGGTCAATATACTGATAAAAACTCATTATCAGAATTTACCATGAGCTGTAAAATTACCACCAAAATAATGACCAGCCTAAAAAAAATAAATAAAAAAAATTACGGACACATCTATGTTTTCTCACAGACACAGGAAAAAGTCAACTATTTTTACGGACTGTACCGCAATTTCTGAACAATTTCTTAATTTTTAATTTTTAATTTTTTGCATTATTCATGAGATCCCTTTAATAATTATTATTCTGGTTCTGTATAATTATAGGCCCTGGGTCGGTCCAAATTCCTAAAAGTAGAAAGAAATCTAGTTTACCATAAAATATCTCGCCTTGTCTTGTATACCCCAGTGATTTTATACAGAATTGTCTCTTTCTAATAAAACACATTCATCGACTCTTTTCCCCTAGAAAAAAAAAGAGGTTTTATAAAATGGTATTATGTCTGTAACGTAACACTCTCTCCATGACATTGTGTTGTGTGCATTTGTCGAGTGCTTCAGAGAAGATTTCTGGAAATATACTTTACAAATTGTATCCGAAGACAGCGGTAGTATTTCATCCTCTGTAAATTGTTTGATGCCACCTACCTACTTCAAGAAGTTTCAGATCTCCTTAGGACAGATATAACTGCCAGCTAAACTTTAACTACAGCCATACCCAGATTCCATCTGTGAGACAGCAGGTGGGCCTGTGAGACCCACAGTCCTGCTGGGAAACAACCAGCTGTTCCCACGAATGTTTAGAAGCGCTAGTAAATTAGCAAACACTGCACAGACCTGTCAATTGAATCATTTCTGATTCTCCGAAATCAAGATAAGACCGGCTGAGGCACAGCGCTCGAGTAGGCACGGTCAAATGTGTTTCCGAGTAAAACCCCCTATCTACATGTTTCACAAGGGCCTTGCAGATGAAGAATTTTAAATGTTTGCCTTGTATTAAATTAAGACTGTAAGAGTTGTGGAGCTTCAGTCTTCAAGAGACAATCTCACAGGCCGGGGAGACATCTAAACAGTATTTAAGGTTTTAATAGATTTTGGAAAAAGAGAGTAAACAGAGCCTGACATAAATCTCCAAGGATAGACTACCTGAGACCGTTCTTGATCATGGGTCATTAGGCAGAGTCTACATAGTCAGGAACTGAAAATCAGTCGTAACACTAAAACCACTGACAGGTGAAGTGGACAACAAGGTCTTGTGACAATAGCCTCTTTCAAGGGTTTGGATATAGTAGGCATCAAGTGGACAGTCAACTTTGACAAGGACCGAATGGCTAAGGGACTGGGACAGGGCATCTCCAAAACGTCAGGTCTTGTGAGATTGTTCCTGGTATGCAGTGGTTGGTATCTACCATAAGTGGTCCAAGGAAGGAGAATCGGTCAACTGGCCAAGGTTTATTGAGAAGTGAAGGCTAGCCCATTTGGCCCCATCCCACAGAAGAGCTACACAAATTACTGAAAAGGTTACAGCTGGCCAGGGTCAGACTGGCCTACCAGAGTACCAGAAGATCCTCCTGTGGGCATAGTCTTGGACAATTATAGTAAAACAGTACCCTTAAGGGTATATACACAAAAGGTGGGCCCTCAGAATCATTTCCTCTGGTGGGCCCAAGGAACTTCAGTCTAACACTGCTGATGCCTAAGATTGAAAGTTGTCAGGACATGCAGTGGCATCACAGCTGGTTGGTTGTCAGGCTGTGTAACTGCAAAGCACACAATATTAGGCAGGTTGGAGGATCGGTGAAATTGTTGCACTCATACTAAAGGCCAAGTCATTTCCTCCAATAGCAAGCCAGTTGTTTTTTTTTATATAGATCTTAGACTTTGAATTTATATACATGCCCTCTTCTGAGTAGAAGTTTTGCTAGAGACAGTGGCCATGCCAGTGCTTTTTAGTACGATGCCTTGGCCAACATATTTAAAGGGTTTGTCCATTGGATATAAATTGCTTTTAACCCAACTCACAAAGGAGTCCAAAAACAACAAAAAGCCTATACTGTTCCAACGCAGTTCGAATCCCCTGCTATTCTGTGCTTCCTGGTTGCTCTTGACACACAGGAAGTGACTGCTCAGCTAATCAATGGGTGTACTGGTCACCCGCCTCTGCTGGTGATTGGCTGAGCAGCCTTTTCTGTGTGTCAAATGGATCAGGAAGCACAGAGCAGCAAGGACACTGGGACAGCTTCAGAACAAAAGTGGTGGGGAATCAGTGAGGTAAGTAGGCTTTTTCAAATTTTTGTACTCCAATCCTAGCTTCAATCTTTCCATACAAATTAGATTAATGTTGGATTTCAACATGCTTGACCCTTTTTGTTCAAAGGGAAGATAAGAGGCCCCCAGAGATACCTGGCAGTGGCTTATTCTCTTCTCCCCACACCAAGGGGTTATGTCCATGATGGATCAGAAGTGATAGGTCCTTTTGACTGACAGCCGTCACTCCCGAACCACCATGCACATGACCCCTCGGCGTAGGGATAAGAGAATAAGTTACCGACAGTGAATGTCTAGCCTTAGATACAGGATTAGGGTGGAAAACTGAAAGGTGAAGAGAACCCTACTCTGCTTGACCTCCTAAAGGGTTAAAACGAGAACCGGCAGCATAAAAGTCATAAAATATTATCGACAAAGCTGCAGGTAGAAAAGTGTTTTCTCCACCAGAAGAGATGACAATAGGGGGAAATCAGAGTACACAAGTATTGTGAATGGACTTATTGCGCATAGTGGGGGTCCTGTTACCAGCAAGGCAAGCTGAAATGGTGACAATGGAACAGAAGCGTGCAGTTAGGACAGGGTACTAAATCTACAGAACAAGTTGCCTCAGGACATGTTACGATTGGATATTGTACTGGAATTTAGATGAAAAGTGATTTTTTTAAAAAATTTCTTTGCTAATCAATAACCTCAGCTAAGCATGTAGGCCAGCACATACCGGCCATAGGTTGTACGGCTCTTCTAGATGGATGGAAGAGGTAGGGACGGCTAGGGGCACAATTATCAATTATGTTCCTCTGGTTAGGAGGGATATACACCTTCATAAATCCTGTTATGATTGCGCTCAGGCTGAGTAAATAGTAGATGTGTTTCCGAAGAGAAAATACTTTCTCATGTTGTCCGTTATTCAATTAAAGCCGCAGTGAAAAATCAACATCAAAATACATGGGAAAATGGGCTCCTTCTCATTTTTCTCAAACGCACGTCAGGAAACAAGACAGAAATTGCTTTATTTGACCCCAGCAAATGAGTTTTTAAGGAAGATCTGAAAGTTTACATAGACCATTAGCTATAAAGGCAGAAAAAGCAGGTCAAATTATCAGTGCACTTTCCCTGAACACCGAATAAAACCGAGATATAATAGAAATTTCAAAAATTTTGTATAATTATTTGTATAATTGCGTCCATGGCGTACAACCAGAGACTGTGGGACAATCCTCTATCTTCATATGCTTCTGGTTTCACAAGGAGGTTTACAAATTCTTATAGAAGCTTAAAGATGGTCATGGTCGTAGTCTACTCTACAAGCAGAGGTGTAGCTATAGAGGGTGCAGAGGTGCAGTCGCTACCGGGCCCAGGAGCTTGAGGGGGCCCAAAGACCCTTGTGCCACCAAAGAAGACACCGGTATTATAGAAAGTGCATGCTGGTCAAGTTATACCTCTGGCTGGAGGGAAGGATTTTAAATCAGTTTTTGCCTCAGGCAACACAAAGACTATATGCCCTGCCCCTGGCCACAAAGCACTGAGGGAAGGGGGCCCAAGCTGAACTCTTGTACCAGGGCCCATGAACCTTTAGTTACACCCCTGTCTACAAGTATTGGTTCTAGAGGAGAAATCCTCCATCATATGGTCTGGTATGGAGCCACCATATAGCAACACTTATGGAAAGGTCAAGGTGGGTTAGACAGGATTCCAAAGTTACTCTGTCTCCTAAGGCTACATTAACACAACAGTAAAAACAAAAAAATGTCCATGAAAAACAGACACACTGTCAACTAGCCAATGTACCCTTTTTCAACCATTTTGTAGCCATATTCTGGCTGTATCTGCAGTTTTAACGGCTGTTCTGCATTTGTTTTTAACTGCTGTTAAAAACTGCCATTAAAAACGGATAATTCAATTGTTTCTTTTTATCCCAACCCCCACAGTTCCCCCTGGGAATCTAATTCCCCCATAATGCCACTATTATGAGCCAGTATATTACCAGTATTATGAATGCCCCTATTAGTGCCTCCCAGTATTCCCCCTTTTGGCCCCCATTCTGCTTGTATTAAAAAAATAATACTCACCTCATCCACTTGAATGCTCAGAGACACTCGCTCTTCACTGGATTCAGCAGGAAAGGACCTGCCATCCCAGTGTGGTGACATCATTACGCTGGGAACATCAGGTCCTGCTGCATTCGGTGAAGAGCAACTGTCCCTGTGCATGCAAGTGGATGAGGTGAGTATTATTTATATTATTATTTTATTTAGCTTATTATTTTCTTCAGCTTCGCAGCTGAAGGCATCTGTATTGGTCACACGTTCATATCTGCCCGCATTGCTGAGAAAAATGTTTTATATATGCAAATGAGCCTCTAGAAGCAACGGGGCGTTGGCGTTACACCTAAAGTCTCTGCTCTCTCTCCAACTGCTGCGCCCTCTGCACTTTGATTGACAGGACCAAGCAGTGAAAACATTATCACACTTGGTCCTGCCAATCAAAGTGGAGAAGTTGCAGTTGCAAAGACAGCAGAACCTCTAGGTGTAATGGCAACGCCCCCGTTGCTCCTAGAGGCTCATTTGCATATATTAAAAGTACTTAATTTTTCTCAGCAATGCGGGCACATATGAACATGGGACCAACACAGATGCCTTCAGCTGCCAAGTGCACAGGTAACAGGCCTGTGACACCACAGGTATCAATGGTGTCTGTCTTGCCATGAAAACAGCCAAAAATAGGACATGTCCTATTTTTTACAGGCTGCTATTCAATGGCTGTTGAAAAAATGGAATGTGAATAGCCTCGTTGACTTCAAATGGTTCTAAAATGGGTGTGTGGTGGCCTTGAAAAAACACGTCTGGAGCCAGCTAAGTCAGGTACTGACCATTCCTTTAGTAGAGTCTACTGGCTTTGAGGGAGAGAAGGCTCCCCCTCCAGTAGGTTTTGCTCTGCTTTGGACTGACCCATTCAGCAGGCCAGGCTTCAACACCATCATGGCCACCAAAGTTTTAGCAGGCAACATCCATTTGGGGCCAATCACTTGCCACTGAGGTCTACGTCTTATGGGTCGATTCGCACATAACCTATTAGTTCTTATAGATGATATGTCAATGGTTTTGGTGCCCTTAAAAACACTATAAAGATGGAGGGTTGACCCCCAGGCCCCAAAAAACCCCAGTCCAACACCAGTTCTAGACAATCCTGGAAGCTCGGTATATATGAATTTCAGAAATTTCTGTTCAGGACACATCCAAGGCAGAACAAGTTTTTTTTTTTTACTTTGGCCACATGCGTCACGGGTGCATTTCCCTTTGTGGGCCCATTGCATTCAGATGCATCCCTGCCATTAATTTATGTGCCAATGCTAAATTAAATCCCCTTCCCTGAAATAATTTTTTGATGTATTCACAATGCACGCACCGCACTCTTATGACCTGCAGAAGCCATGTTTAATGTGTATGTAAATGCACTTGGAATTCAGGATTTTAATAAAACACAGCCTTGTACAGGGCTTGCGCCTTCCCTGTAAGAAAAGCTGCTTTGTGCTATAGACGTCTTTAATCCGTAGCCCAGCTCTGTCAGAGGCTTTAGGCAGTGTAATGCACTGATGCAGCAACTTAATGACATCCATGGGTAGTTGCTGTGCATTAGGCTAAAGGATTTAGCCAGGGGATCTTAATGTGGGACAGAGTGCTGCTTGCAACTCTGCTGAACATGACGCTGCAAGGCTAAATTTCTAACGCCTGGCCTAGGCAAAATCAGAATGAATATTGAAAAAAATGGCTTCCTTTTTCTCGAAAATGGATGAAGAACAGATTCTTTAGCGTAAAAGTCATTTTTATCATTGCTATTACGGCTCTTTATACCGACCTCGCCTATCGGCATTGCATTGTCGAGTAGATGGTTGTTACTTTTTGTAGCATCTGGTGGCTCAGATCATGGTAAATTTTTATCCTCGATGTTTCAATATGGTAATTAAAGGGGTTGTCTCAATTCAGCAAGTGGCATTTATCATGCAGAGGAACTTAATACAAGCCACTTACTAACATATTGTGATTGTCCATATTGCTTCCTTTGCTGGCTGGATTCATTTTTCCATCACATTATACACTGCTCGTTTCCATAGTTACAGACCACCCTGCAATCCTTCAGTGGTGGTCATGCTTGCACAATATAGGAAAAAGGACCAGCCCATGGGCGCCCCCATGGTCCCGGCCACCAGAAAGACTGACGCTTTTTCCTATAAGGTGCAAGCACGACCACCACTGATGGATTGAAGGGTGGTCTGTAACCATGGAAACTAGCAGTGTATAATGTGATGGAAAAATGAATCCAGCCAGCAATGGAAGCAATATGGACAAACACATTCCATTAGTAAGTGCCTTGTATTAACTTTCTCTACATGATAAATGCAACTTACTGAAGTGAGACAACCCCTTTAAGGTCAAACAAAAAGTCCAACTACAACCTTGCTTGTCGTAGTGTAATTCCATGTTTTTCAATGATTCATACATGAACAAATATCACTGGGAAGCTTCTGCCTGACTTATAATTGCTGGTCTGAATACACACTTACTTAGCTTGGCTTACATATGCATTGTGTCATGGTTTTCCCATATTCATCTCAAAGTCTTGGGTTTTATGAGGCGATGATCTTCTCCAGACTTGTTGCACTGTAGTTTTAGTTAATTTCTAGATTAGAAAGGTTTTTTAATGGTCTCCTGGAGTCAGAACTTGTATAGAAAGCCATAAAGTACCTGCTAAGAATAACTGAGACCAGCCAACATTTTCGAAAAACTCATCGAAAACACAAGACATATTGCTTTTTTAAAGCCTTGGTTGAATTTCTCAGAAGTAGATGTTCCTACAAAGATGATGTAACATCAGCTATTGCATGGTACATGACACATAGACGACACATCACTTCTCGCGTTCAGTCATTGGTTGCAGCGTCCACATGATCTGTGTCAAAGCAGATGTTGACATGGGAAGACCCAAGACCTACAGAACGGCACCCGGGGAGGAATGATGGAGCTGGAACCAGCAGCAGGTAAGTATAATTCCCACTGTGGGTTCAGCCACTCTAGGGGATCTGAAGAAAAGGTTCCCATTGGTGAAAAATCCCTTTAAGTTGTGCCACTACCCATATTGTTTAAAATAGTGAATATTCACAACCACCTGCTTGTTAGAAAAATCATTGAATAGTAATATTTTATCCATTACTATCTGCTCTACTTTCCTCCCATTTGTCTTGTTCATGTCTTCTCCTTGTTTGTCTAAAACTTTTTGTCCAGTACGTTATAGTGATTTCCTCATTTTAGGGGAAAAAATTCCTTCCCGACTCCAATATGGCAATTAATGAGAATAAAGGAAGGTAGGACAGCACTTCCCCTGTATTGCCATGCAATTAAGCCATTTAGCGGTGGTGCCTACAGCGTTGGGCTCCAGCCTGTTGGGCCCCCAAGTATTTTAACGGAAGAAGATGCCGTGGCACTCCAACGTCTTCAGATTCTCAAAGTTTTTATTCAGCAAACACAAATAGCGACGTTTCGACCTGAAGAGGTCTTTATCAAGCCATATAAAGACCTTGATAAAGACCTCTTCAGGTTGAAACGTCGCTATTTGTGTTTGCTGAATAAAAACTTTGAGAATCTGAAGACGTTGGAGTGCCACGGCATCTTCTTCCGTTACTAATTAATCAGAATAACTTCCTGGATCAACGAGCCTTATCCAGAACTCTAGTAAGTATAACCTGTAATATTATTATGTTCCTGTTTTCTCCATGACCAGCGCACAAGGTTCTTCATATCAGTAGTCCTGTTCTTGTTCTCTACTTACCTAGCTTACAGTGGTCTTCTCATCCGTCCAGTTTCTGTTTCCTTCATCTGACCATGTTGTTCTTATTTCATTTCTTGCCTAGCCCTGTTTGTCCGTCAGTTCAATTCCTTTATTCTCCATGTGCAGCTCATAATGTTTTTCCCATCACTTTGTTTATGTTCTCTCCTTATCCAGCCTAACATGGTTCTCTCCTTGGTCCTGTTTCCCTTTCCTCCTTCTCCCTCTTGCAATGTTCTTCCCATCAGTCATGTTTTGGTTTTCTTCTTGACCATCTCATAATGTTCTTCTCATCACTTTGTTCATGTTCTCTCTTTATCCAGCCTGAAATAGGTTTCTCCTTGGTCCTGTTCTTCTTCTCCTCTTGTCCCTCTTGCAATGTTCTTCCCATCAGTCACATTACAGTTCCTTCTTGACCATCTCACTATTCTCTTCTCATCAGTCTCCTTCATGCTGTTTCTTTGTCCAGTTCACAATATTCTTCCCATAACTCCTGTTTCTGTTCTTTTATGATACAACTTAAATTGGTCTTCTCTTGTTTGGATGTTTTGTCTTTCTTGTCCCTCTCTTACTATCAGTCACTTCCCTGTTTTTTGCTTGGAAATCTCACAGTGTTGTTCCTTTAGTCCTACTCCTGTTTTCTTCTTGTCCAGCTCTTATGTTCATCTCATTAGGTCCTTTGTGATCCTATTTTGTGTCATTCCCCCCATTGATCATATGATTAGTATGGATTCCTATCTGTCAAATTAGCACTCTTAATTCCATCAATCCCACTCCTGATGTTTTCATGTCCGTTGGCTCTTCAACAGCACAAAATACCATATGTGAACTTTTTACAATAGTAGGCAACGGGATCTCTTGTGAAGGTTCCTTATTAAATGGCCTCATGCCATGTCCTAACCCATATACATATACATGGAGATGCAGTTTCAGTCAGGAGAGGGGAATAAGCCCATTTTCTTATCTCTCAAAGATTTTGAAGCGTTGTAGACACCCCCATACACATTAGAAGACATTCTTCTAATGCGTATGGGCATCTTTTGAACAGAGGTCTTAATCAACAAGGAACATCTGAGCATAATTATTCTAATTAGTTAAAGTGGTTCTCCACTTAGGACCATCCCTACTTGTTGTCCCTTGACAATAAACTGACATAGATTGCTGAAGACAGTGACTGGCTGCAGTGGTCATGCGCTGTATACCGGCACCGCTGCAGTTTGTAAATAAGCAGTGGCCAGGTAAGTAGTAGTACCGAATTTTTAACTTTATAAGATACACCTTTTTCTCCCAAAACTGAGGGAAAAATGGCAGTGTGTCTTATAAAGCGAATACTAATAATCGCTTTCATTATGGAAGTGCTCATTAGTATCCAGGAAGCGCAGAGAGCAGTAAGTATAAAGCTGGTAACACTGCCTATATTCACCACTCCCTGGTCTTCCTCCGGGCAGAGAATATGGAGCAGTGACTGCAGGAGAGACCTCCGGATCTGCAGAGTGGCATTGGGGCATTGGGGCATTGGAGAAGTAGGTTAATTTATTTATTTTTATCTCTGATGGGAGTCTGATCTGAGATCTGATATGAGGGTCTGATCTGAGGTCTGATGGGGGTCTGATCTGAGGTCTGATATGGGGCTTTGATCTGAGGTCTGAAATGAGGGTCTGATCTGAGGTCTGATGGGGGTCTGATCTAAGGTCTGATGGGGGTCTGATCTGAGCTCTGATGGGTATCTGATCTGAGATCTGATATAAGGGTCTGATCTGAGGTCTGATGGGGGTCTGATCTGAGGTCTGATATGGGGGTTTGATCTGAGGTCTGATATGAGGGTCTGATCTGAGGTCTGATAGGGGTTTGATCTGAGGTCTGATATGGGGGTTTTATCTGAGGTCTGATATGAGGGTCTGATCTGATGGGTATCTGATCTGAGATCTGATATAAGGGTCTGATCTGAGGTCTGATGGGGGTCTGATCTGAGGTCTGATATGGGGGTTTGATCTGAGGTCTGATATGAGGGTCTGATCTAAGGTCTGATGGGGGTCTGATCTGAGATCTGATATGGGGGTTTTATCTGAGGTCTGATATGAGGGTCTGATCTAAGGTCTGATGGGTATCTGATCTGAGATCTGATATAAGGGTCTGATCTGAGGTCTGATGGGGGTCTGATATGGGGGTTTGATCTGAGGTCTGATATGAGGGTCTGATCTGAGGTCTGATGAGGTCTGATCTGAGGTCTGATATGGGGTTTTTATCTGAGGTCTGATATGAGGGTCGGATCTAAGGTCTGATGGGTATCTGATCTGAGATCTGATATAAGGGTCTGATCTGAGGTCTGATGGGGGTCTGATCTGAGGTCTGATATGGGGGTTTGATCTGAGGTCTGATATGAGGGTCTGATCTAAGGTCTGATGGGGGTCTGATCTGAGATCTGATATGGGGGTTTTATCTGAGGTCTGATATGGGGGTTTTTATCTGAGGTCTGATATGAGGGTCTGATCTAAGGTCTGATGGGTATCTGATCTGAGATCTGATATAAGGGTCTGATCTGAGGTCTGATGGGGGTCTGATATGGGGGTTTGATCTGAGGTCTGATATGAGGGTCTGATCTGAGGTCTGATGAGGGTCTGATCTGAGGTCTGATATGGGGTTTTTATCTGAGGTCTGATATGAGGGTCTGATCTAAGGTCTGATGGGGGTCTGATCTGAGGTCTGATGGGGTCTGATCTGAGATCTGATATGGGGCCTGATCTGATCAGCATATGTGACTGTAAAACATTTTATATGCTTTCCTTGAGCCGAGACATAAAGTTTCCCATACTACAGCTATGTGAATGTCAGCACCTTCGGGGGTGGCCGGTGTAAGTGACTAGTCAGTTACCTGTCAGAGCCCCACAATTAACGCTCTGAAGCACCACCTGCTCCCATCAGTCTTCATTCTCTCAGTGGAAGGATCCATTTTCTAAGTGACGGTTACACCTAAGCATTACACTTATTGTTTCCTCTGTCACATAATGTTATCCAAGATTAGCATCGGGTTACCATCTCCTGATGTGCATTTATTTCATGCTGTGATATGAGAAGAGGCCAGAGTACAGCCAGGTATGGATAAAATGTAGCATATACCGCAGTCATCATGGCTTACTATTCATGATTGTCTGGCCGCTAGCATTGGGTAGATCAGTTTGCCTGGAACGAAAGTTACTTCTGGCAAATACTACTAATACTACTGTCACTTCTAGAATTTTATATAATTTATAGTAGTTATATTATTCCTTATAATATGTACCTAAACTGCTATATTATGAGGTTTTGCAGCAGCAGAATTTTGTATTATGATGTTCTGCAGCAGCTGATGTGTGTATTATGATGTTCTTCAGCAGCTGAGGTGTGTATTATGAGGTTCTGCAGCAGCTGAGGTGTGTATTATGATGTTCTACAGCAGCTGAGGTGTGTATTATGAGGTTCTGCAGCAGCTGAGGTGTGTATTATGATGTTTTACAACAGCCGAGGTGTGTATTATGAGGTTCTGCAGCAGCTGAGGTGTGTATTATGATGTTCTACAGCAGCTGAGGTGTGTATTATCAGGTTCTGCAGCAGCTGAGGTGTGCATTATGATGTTCCGCAGCAGCTAAGGTGTGTATTATGATGTTCTTCGGCAGCTGAGGTGTGTATTATGAGGTTCTGCAGCAGCTGAGGTGTGTATTATGATTTCTGCAGCAGCTGAGGTGTGTATTATGATGTTTACAACAGCCGAGGTGTGTATTATGAGGCTCTGCAGCAGCTGAGGTGTGTATTATGATGTTCTGCAGCAGCTGAGGTGTGTATTATCAGGTTCTGCAGCAGCTGAGGTGTGCATTATGATGTTCCGCAGCAGCTAAGGTGTGTATTATGATGTTCTGCAGCAGCTGAGGCGTGTATTATGATGTTCTGCAGCAGCTGAGGTGTGTATTATGATGTTCTGCAGCAGCTGAGGTGTGTATTATGATGTTCTGCAGCAGCTGAGGTGTGTATTATGATGTTCTGCAGCAGCTGAGGTGTGTATTATGAGGTTTTCCAGCAGCTGAGGTGTGTATTATGAGGTTCTGCAGCAGCTGAGGTGTGTATTATGAGGTTCTGCAGCAGCTGAGGTGTGTATTATGAGGTTCTGCAGCAGCTGAGGTGTGTATTATGAGGTTCTACCAATCACTGATAATGGTGCACTGTGGCGGTAGATGCAATTGATAATATATGGCTAAACCCTCATGCTGATGTTAAAATGAGACTTTTGCCACTATATTCTTATATCAAGAACATACCGGAGCCCGAGCACCGCGTCAAGGTATCTCAGAGTGGCACGGGACCTACTACTGTCACTTCTAGAATTTTATATAATTTATAGTAGTTATATTATTCCTTATAATATGTACCTAAACTGCATACCTCCCAAGTGTCCCTCTTTGGGAGGGACAGTCCCTCTTTTTGACCTAAGTCCCTCTGTCCCTCTTTGATCCTTAAATGTCCCTGTTTTTGACCTGGAGAACTAATGCATAATTGTGCATTAATACATTTACTAAATTGCTCCTTACTAAACTATCTGTTTGGTTTCTACCTGTATATTAGAGCAGAACTTCAGTATTTGGTGCAATTTGGACCTTAAAATATCTATAATCTGATAATTTATGTGTTTATATTTATATGGACAATGAAGCGCAAGAAAAAAAAAAGGCCGCAGGGATTCCAGTAATTAGAGGCGTGGCCTAGTATAAAAAAAACTGCCGTGATGCGCGCTGCACATTTTGTCCCTCTTTGCAATTTTCAAAAGTTGGGAGGTATGAAACTGCTATATTATGAGGTTTTGCAGCAGCAGAATTTTGTATTATGATGTTCTGCAGCAGCTGATATGTGTATTATGATGTTCTTCAGCAGCTGAGGTGTGTATTATGAGGTTCTGCAGCAGCTGAGGTGTGTATTATGATGTTCTACAGCAGCTGAGGTGTGTATTATGAGGTTCTACAGCAGCTGAGGTGTGTATTATGAGGTTCTGCAGCAGCTGAGGTGTGTATTATGATGTTCTACAGCATCTGAGGTGTGTATTATGAGGTTCTGCAGCAGCTGAGGTGTGTATTATGATGTTCTGCAGCAGCTGAGGAGTGTATATGATGTTCTACAGGCTGAGGTGTGTATTATGATGTTCTACAGCAGCTGAGGTGTGTATTATGAGGTTCTGCAGCAGCTGAGGTGTGTATTATGATGTTCTGCAGCAGCTGAGGTGTGTATTATGATGTTCTACAGCAGCTGAGGTGTGTATTATGATGTTCTACAGCAGCTGAGGTGTGTATTATGAGGTTCTGCAGCAGCTGAGGTGTGTATTATGATGTTTTACAACAGCCGAGGTGTGTATTATGAGGTACTACCAATCACTGATAATGGTGCACTGCGGCGGTAGATGCAATTGATAATATATGGCTAAACCCTCATGCTGATGTTAAAATGAGACTTTTGCCAATATATTCTTATATCAAGAACATACCGGAGCCCGAGCACCGCGTCAAGGTATCTCAGAGTGGCACGGAACCTAACACTAACCTACCTTGCCGTACGGGCAATTGCGGAAGGAGCATACAGGCCGACACACAGCAACCAACTCCTAGTTACCTCCAGCGTGAGATCACACATACAATGGGAGGAGGGAGGAGACTGTGAGCCCCATCTACCAATGACTCATGTGACTCAGGCTGCACAGGTGCACCAGAATGTTACCATAAGATGTAAGTCATGGTACATTCAGACCTGGAGTTGCCACACCTCCAGGTGTAAATGTACAAACACAATCACTGAAAAAAATGTGGTCTAAAATGGCAGAAAAGTGCTCAAACCCCATATGCTGTTGCGCATATCAAACCGGGGGAGCAAATCCTGCACATGTGATCCGTTGCTAACAGCAATCCCCAGCAAAAATGCATACAATGGAGGATGCCTGCAGCGGACCACATGTACCACAAAGACATCCTACACAAGGTAACCAATTGTGCGGATGTGGCGAACTATATAATCAAACAATCACTGATATAGGTGCACTGTGGCTGTTTTTATGAGGTTCTGCAGCAGCTGATGTGTGTATTATGAGGTTCTGCAGCAGCTGAGGCGTGTATTATGAGGTTCTGCAGCAGCTGAGGTGTGTATTATGAGGTTCTGCAGCAGCTGAGGTGTATTATGAAGTTCTGCAGAGGCTGAGGTATGTATTATGAGGTTTTCCAGAAGCTGAGGTGTGTATTATGAGGATCTGCAGCAGCTGAGGTGTGTGTTATTAGGTTCTGCAGCAGCTGAGGTATGTATTATGAGGTTTTCCAGAAGCTGAGGTGTGTATTATGAGGATCTGCAGCAGCTGACGTGTGTATTATGAAGTTCTGCAGAGGCTGAGGTATGTATTATGAGGTTTTCCAGAAGCTGAGGTGTGTATTATGAGGTTCTCCAGCAGCTGAGGTATGTATTATGAGGTTTTCCAGAAGCTGAGGTGTTTATTATGATGTTCTGCAGCAGCTGAAAAGTGTATTGTGATGTTCTGCAGCAGCTGAGGTGTGTAATATAATGAGGTGACAGGTCCTCTTTAAAGGGGTCCCCCATGATTAATGTAAGAAATGACATCATACAGTCCATGACAATCTCTTTCTAACAAAGCTAGAACCAGCCCTGTACCTCACATGTATCCAGACATCTCCACATTCATTGCTCCAGTCCCTCTGCTAGATTTATCTGAAGCTGGCAACTCAGGGTTTGTGTCCTTTCCCAGGGGTGTGTCTCTTCTGCTGCAGCTCTCTTCCTATCATAGCTCAGGGTGTTGTGTCCTTTCTGCTGCAGCTCTCTTCCTATCATAGCTCAGGGTGTTGTGTCCTTTCTGCTGCAGCTCTCTCCTTGTAACTGTCACAACTTCTAAAAGTAGATACAGCTGGTGACAGTTGAAGGATGGAACTGAGCATGAGCGACCTCTTCTGTCACCTTTTCAAGTGGACAAAGAAATAAAACAAGAACAAACAGCAGATGGCGCTATACAGATAGATTTTATTGAAAAAGTCAGCAGCTATGCTAAATTTCTAATCACATGCAATTACAAAAGTATTCAGATCCAGGGTCTGGTTTGAAAAATGTAGGATATTTTTCACGGGACAACCCTTTTTAAGGATAGTTCTCTCCCAATACGTAGCCACAGCCTTAGTTAAGGTACATTACGCCGTGTGCTTCTGTTCCTACCCACCAGCGTTGCTGCAGCCATCACTGAATTTGTTTGCTTTGCAGCTTGTAGGTATGTGTTTAACCTGTTAATTATGTATGAGGGGAGCTGTTTGGATAAGCGCGGTGTACGAATCAGTCAGAGGCACTTGTTGAACTGTGTGTATAAAGTAATCCTGTGTATAATATCACGCACTCACCTAGGGATTCCTGCAAAATAGCAGGGGAGGCAGACACCATTCCTCCGCTCAGTTCTAAGCATGGCAGAGTGGCTTGTTGGCACCCTCCTGACACCTTGCCAACCTCCTAGCTGTACCTCTGCTTTCATAATGCTTTTTCCCGGCACTGGTTCTGTTCGCTATATTGAAATTTGATTAATCCGACCTCCGATGATCTGGCACTGAATCATTTATTTATTTATTTATTTTTTGCGGATTGGATGCGAACCGATTTATTTCATTGGGTGCTGTACGCATCCATATATCAGTATAACATGTCTTATTCTTGTCCGTTTTGCGACCAAGAATAAAAACTACAAAAAAACAACAAAAAAAAAACGGATGCCATCCATATCTTGCGGATCAACGCATAGATACAAAATACATACAGTCTTGTGATTGCAGCCTAAACCAATGATTACCAGAAAAAAATTGATTTGGCTGCTTCACCTAATTTTACAAAAAAATTCACTTTGTGACGAATTACTTCACCGCGAAACGTATTTCTTTGTAAGTAGGGGGTGCAATGACAGGGAGCGGCGCCATCACCAGCGGGCCACCTCTGTCCTTGTACCCCTTAGATGCCACGTTTATACATAATCACGGCAACTGATAAAGTTATACTTACTTCATCCATTTGATAGCAAAGAGCCGACCACCGGCATCTTGATTGAAGATCTAGCATGAAATCTCGCACGACCCGTGATGACGTCATCACGTCGCCCGATGTGGTGATGTCATACGTCACGGCACACAAGATTTCGTGCAAGATCTTTAATCAAGATGGCAACCACCGGCTCTTCGCGCTCCAATAGATGAGGTAAGGGTGCATTCACATCACCGTTTAGCTTTCCGTTCTTCTGATCCATCAGAAGAAGAGAGATAGAAAAAAAAATAGGATCCTTTAAAAACGGATCCTGTTGCATCAGTTGTCATCCGTTTGAGCCATTTCGGTCTGAGATCCGTTCTTTTAGGTAGAAACAAAAGTACTGCATCCAGGATTTTTTTCCCCGTCTAAACAGATCTCAGATGGAAGTGTCTCAAACGGATGACAACTGATGCAACAGGATCTGTTTTTTTAATGTTTTTTTTCTTCTTTTGATGGATCGGAAGAACAGAAAGCTAAACGGTGATGTGAATGCACCCTTAGTATGATTTTTTTTTTACACAATTTCAGATAAAATCAAATCTTTACTACGAAATTCGGCTACGCGGCGAATTGAATTTTCCCCGAAATTCAGATCAAGTTCCACTTTGCGGAGTTCGATTTGCTGAACCCCTAATGATTACCAATGCATCTTGCACGGCTGGCTCTACGACAAAGGCAAGGGAGTGCCTGTGCACTTGCGCCGGTTCACAAAGGGTTATATTTTTTTCGCTATGTTTTTTTCCCCCCTTCGCTGGAAATATCACGGAAGCCGCGGTTATTCCGATCCGTGGTCACTTTGTTTACTCCTTTAAATGTCATTGTTGTAGGATATCATAATAGGGAGGGATCGTTTGCTTATTAAAATGGATTTTCCGGGCCTCATTATGAGGTTATTGTCAAACGGACGGGATGTGACAAATCATAATAGCATTATGATAATAAAAAAAAATGGCCGCCGAATATCTTCCTTTGCCACAATCTGCTGAAATGTCAAAATAATTGTATTTGCTGATGATTAGAAGAAAAAAAAAGCGAGAAGCCGTAATAAGTCAGCGTGTCTGTGGACATATGAGAGATTTGTGCATTGCTAAGTGATTCTGTTATAGATCCGTTCCTCCCCGGCTGGCAGATCCCCAGGAAAGGTCAAGAGAACATTCTGCCCTCCTCACCTGACAGACGTTCTGGAGATGAAATGAAAAGCTTCCTCTGTATGGGGCCGCATTATGCAGCAAAATGTGACCACGGCACGGCAAGACCTAAGGGTGTCAGGAGCACGAGGCAACGGTGGCCTAGAGGGCTCGTATAGTGGGGGCTCCACTGCGTACTATAATTCATAGGGCCCCATTTCAAAATAAAGTGAGGTCGCCACTACCTTAAAGGGTTATTCCCATCTTAGACAATGGGGGAATATCGCTAGGATATGCCCCCATTGTCTTATAGGTGCGGGTCCTACCGCTGGGACCCGCACCTATATTGAGAACGAAGCGGGGGAGCTCTGAGCCTGGAGGACCCCGGGTTCCCTGGGGTCCGACCACCGCCAGGCGCTGCCCCCCCACCGCTGCGCTAATAGAGACGAATGTGAGCGCGCCATAAACAGCAACATAAGGGCATACACGGGCAACAATCGTGGGGCCGCTGCTTGTGGATCGCAGACACATTCAGTTGAATGGGGTCTGCGATCAGCATCCGACTGTCCGCACCTCAAAAAAGTAGTGCATGCACCGTGGGCTTCCAATCCGTGCCTCTGTTCCACACTGCACTGTATCTAGTGGATTGAATGGGTCCACATCTGTGATGTGGGGTGCGCACGGCCAGTGCCCGTGTATTGCGGACCCGCTGTATGCATGAGCCCTAAGTAACAAAAATTATACAGTAGGTATATATAATAGATAGTGTTAAGCGAATCAAACTCCACGAAGTGGAATTCAATCTAAATTTCAGGGAAAATTCGATTTGCCGCGAAACAGAATTTTCTCGTGCTTCATGGTAGCGAATCGATGTTCCCTGAATGGCGGTAAAATTTTTAAAAATCATACTTACCTCATCTGTTTGAGCGTGAAGAGCCGGCCGCCGTCATCTTGATTGAAGATCTCGCACGAAATCCTGTGCGCGGTGACGTATGACATCACCACGCCGGCCCACATGATGACGATCAAGATGGCGGCGGTTGACTCTTCGCGATCAAATGGATGAGGTGAGTAGGACTTTATTATTATTTTTTATTTTATTTTAACACTGTATTATTGCTGTTAGATGCCACAATCAGCTATGACCGTGGCATCTGAGGGATACAATGATGGGGAGCGGCGCAATCGCTGTACCCACTACTTACAAAGAAATGCGCTTTGTGACAAAGTAATTTGTCGCAAAGTGAATTTTTTTGTAAAATTCTGTGAAGCAGCCAAATCGAATTTTTCAATACTTTGCTCATCACTAATAATAGCACCATCTATCAGAAAACCCACATTATAGCAAAAAAAAATCTGAATATTCTTATCCTCCATGAAAAGATACAATTTTCTTGCACCTAACTGGGTCCCCAAACCTCTGGGCCCCATAACAAGTACTGCTATGGCTATAGTTACGCCCATGGTAGTAATCCCATAGAAGTGCATGGGGCTTTAACTGTACCTTTGAAGCATGCTCCATTGGATGAATCAAGGCTAAAGTAAGGTAAGATTTGCAATGCACATTAGCATTGGGTGACTCCGCCATAATCATGCACACAGAATGGAGAGAGGGGAGAAAGCCACTGCCAGACACCTGCTTATCTTCCTTAAGGAAAAAAAAGGATCAGACATGTTGAAATTCTGCAGCCCAATCCTTCTCGGGACTGTCTTATGCATAGTTGAAGGTCAGCTGGTCTTTCTAAAATTGGTAGGTTTGACGAATCCTAACTTCTCAATGACCAGGCCTGTTTTACTTAAACAGGACTTAAAGGGGTTTTCTAGGCAAGAAAAAAAAATTGGAGAGTGTATATGTAAAACTGCCCAGACTGTAGTAGACAATAGTGGTCACTTGTCCCTATGTCTATAGATCATCACTGGACCAGTGACTGGGCACAGCGTCGAAATGGAAACAGCGGGGGTTCCCTGAGGTCAATATGTTTCTTAACAAAAGAAATTCCCAAAATTCTGAGCAGTTTTACACAACTTTTTTTCCTTGAAAACCTGTTTAAGGCCTCAAGCACATGACGATATGTATTTTGCGATCCGCCAAAAATACGGATGACGTCTGTGTGGCATCCATATTGCGTTGTAACAATGCCTATCCTTGTCTGCAAAACGGACATGAATAGGACATTTTCTGTTTTTTTTTTTTTGCGGAACGGACTTGCAGACATACGGAAACGGAATGCACACGGAGTCATTGATGTTTTTTTTTGCAGACTCACTAAAGTGAATGGTTCTGCATATGGGCTTAAAAAAACACGGTATTTGCTGATTCTCCCATTGAAATATATGGAGAGCTGAAATAACGCACCAAAAACAGCAAAAAATAAGGGCGAATTCTGCAATGATTTTTTCAGCTCGTTTTCAAAATCTGTCATGTGAACATATCCTAAACGGGATTTCCAGGATTTTATTGTTTATGGCCTGTCCTCTTGGATAGGCCATCAATATGTTATTGGTGGAGGTCCGACACCCCATGCCCTTGCCGATCAGCTGTCGCCAATTAGCTTCGTCCACTATGCAGCCAATTAGTTATTGATTGCCTATCCTATCTTTTGACGTGGCCATATGAGGGCATGTTCTTTGCAGGATGAGTTGTATTTTTTAATGGCACCATTTGGGGTGAATATTACTTATTTAGTAACTTTAATTAACTTTTATTGACTTTCATTATTTTTGTCCTACAAATTCTGTGCGGTTCTCTTTATTCTATGGGTCAGTAAGATTACCGTGATAATAAATATGTATAATTTTTATGTTCTACTACTTTTGCACAAAAAAGGGGAAAAAAATCATATTCAAAATTACCGTATTTGTTTTTGAATCTCCATACACTGAGACCCATAACTTTTTTAATTTTTCCATGAGCATAGCTGTGTGAGGGCTTCTTTTTGCAGGATGATTGACATTTCCATTGGTATCATTTTGGGGTACATATGAATTTTTGTTTGAGGCAGGAGGAACAAAAACAAAGCAATTTTGACATTTTTGAAATTTTTATTTTCTATGGCGTTCACAGTGCAGGTTTAATGGGTTCCTAGGAGTTACATATGGATGGCCAATCCGCAGGATAGGTCATCAATATGAGATCGATGGGAGTCTGACTCTCAGCACCCCTGCCTATCAGCTGTTTGAGAAGGCTGCTACATTTTTAATGGGAACATTTTTCCATGTTTTCCCATTTTTTCTAAGATGAAATATTTTTATACATTTTTTGACTTGAACTCTACACACACTTGAGTGATCATATAATACATTGCAATACATCCGTATTAAAGTGTATTATGCCTGTCAGTTTTACACTGACAGGTGGCCTGTTAGGCCCAGCCTGGCCATTCGGCTGCCATAACAACCCATCAGCGCCCAGCAATCTTATCACCAGGGTCCCACTGAAACAGCCGGGATCGGAGTTGTCTCTGCGAAACACATCAAGTGAACCCAGCAGATGACGTACATGTACAGTACGTCATTTTGTGTTACAAGGTTAATCTAATGCGCTTGGCCAACTTTACTTTATTTGTACCAGAGATACGCCATATCTAGTCAAAAGCTGCATGTTTCGGAGCTTGAGGCGCCCAGCATGTCCTGCTTGTCCAGTGTCCATACTGAGCTTACTCTACTGAGGTGTAAGATTATATTCAGCATGCTCTGAATTTCATCCCGTATTAATGCAGTTTATTTTATTGTGCTGCTTATATAGCTCCACAATATTCTGCAATATTATTCAGAAATAGTCACCATTTACATCAGTTCCTGTGACCAATAAGACTTGCAATTGAACTTTTTTGTCTCAGACGCACACACGCAGATAACTTCATAGGAAGCCAGTTGACCTAACATGACGGTTTGGAGAGTTGGAGGAAACCGTTGTCCCTGGAGGAAACAAATGTGGACATGGTGAGAAAATACAAACTTCATGCAAATGTTACCCTTGGTTGAATTTGAACCAGTGGTCCCCAGGGATAACCAGTGAGCCACCATATATGAGCTTAGCGAAGTCATGAAATATTTGTGAAGTTTTCAGTTTATCTGTCTTTTTTGTATGGGTTTCCTCTGGTCACAAAAATTTCCAACCATTCTTCAGGAACATTGGAGATATCATGTATGTATCCGAGGAGGCATCTACTTGGTTACAGACCCTCTTTGGAAGCGCTATGTTACCATGGCGGCTGTGAGCCTCTGCTGACCCACCTGCCTCATCCGGCAGCCCAGACACGACTTTCCTCTCAGCAGGTCCAGCCTCCAGGTCGTCTCTCTCCCTGCTTGCAGTCAAGGCCTCTTCTCCTCTGCCTAGTAGGGGCACACGCTCGCTCCATCTCTTAGAGGACGAGCACCTGCCCACTTTACTCTTCAAAAGCTGATTGCTGGCAACCCTGGGGTACTTAAGGCCGCATCTACTGTGTGAGGGTGCCCGAGCAATAGGTTCCTAAGGTTCCGGCAAAAGTGTGCTGTATTTTCTTGTCGGCCCATGTACCAACTTACTGCCCATTTACTGTATTCTGACCTGACTTGTGCTTGACCTCCATATTGATCCTACACTGCCTGCCTTGATCTTGGATTTATTCCTGTATTGCATGCACTAAGCCAGCCCTGACCATGGCCTGTCCCTGACTATGATTTTGCCTGACTCCTCAGTGCCCTGCACCGATGTCTCTGACTCCTGTGGGTAAGATGTCAACTATACAAAGACTACTCCAGGAGGTAGCGACCTGCTGGTTCCTCTGCAGGGAAGTCCAGATCCCCTTATAGGGTGAATACCAGGAATAACATCCTTAGGATTAGCCCAAAGTCAAATCTGTTGGTTTACACAGTGGTTCCTCGTGGCCCACGTCCGTAACAAGCTACAGATAATATATTACAAAGTGTGAGCACCTCTGGAGCTCTCTTCAATAAACTTTATTTATATCGTCCCAGCGAGCCCCTTTAACATGCACAACACCAACTTTCCAGACGCTTCAAAGTCAACACAGCTGTGTGGCTGAATCTTAAGCTACCATCAGTATTCAACCCTTCACCCAGGCTTCAGAATTTGAATGAAGAAGGTCAAAGTTCCTCGTGTCCTTTTTGTTTAGAAGTTTCTTTCTTCCAGGAAGGGGTTGAGCTTCTACTGTCTGCTCATTCCTTTTCCGATGGCGGGCAGAAGATCAATCACCACAGCAGCGTTGGACACTAAGAGAAACTTGACCGCAACATCTCGGGGAACTATTCACGGCCTGCCATTTAGACGTACTTGTGGGCAGTGAACGGAATCAATAAGACACCTCCGACTGCCTCTATTTACCAACTAGCTGCCTTCAGCCGCCAGCCTGTTTAAGCACTTCATTCCCATTCAGCAAGGGCCATCTGCTTCTTTTTTTTTGCTGTAAGTCTCTTAGAAAAACCTCAGCCTTGACAAGCTAGAGATATGTCAGCGCAGTTATCAGCAGAAAGCAACATCTGCCATGCCTGACACCCACTATTGTAGGGCTTTTAATCTGTCCCCCTCCTCCCTTTAACTGCAGACAACAGCTCCCTATATTATATTTTGCCACTCAATTAGCACTATCATCCTGCTGAAATAGAGGCCAATTTACCTTTAATGACATCATTGTTAGGAGAGTGGCAGCGGCTGGTTGTTGGCTGTCATTGGTTTGCAGAAGGCAAGCTTGTCTCTCTCCACTAACCCCGACAGAGGCAGGGAGAGGCTCAGTGGCCTATCACAGGCAGCCTTCACCCCCGACCATAGACATTGTTTCCGACAGTTCGCAGAGGCACTGTGGCGGAAAATTGAGTCCAGATTCATTAGGTTTTTCAGTGTGCTGCTCAAGTCAGTTAAATTGATACATTTCCTAACAAAATTGAAGTGCTTTGTGCTGCCAGCGGAAAGCCTGGTGACCCTGCTCGGCCCACTGAGCAGCCGAAACGAGTTGATGGATCCATTAGGCCGCTCAGAATGCTTTTCTCCCCCCCTCTCCTTCCATTCCTGAGTGACACTGTAAATCTGAGCCAATTTCAGTCCCTAATCATCATTACAAAAACCCTCCACTGTTCATTTATTACTCTACAATTCTAATACCGCTCCGCAAATGGGTCAGCCGACAGTGAGTCAACACAGAAGCATAGAAAAGCTGGAAAGTGGTGCCAGAGTCTAAACCGGTGGCCCCCCGGTAGCCCCCCGGGTCACCGGTAGAACGTTCAGTCTTTCCTTTCTAAACAAAATCCCTTCTTAGTTCGATGGCCGCAAATTCGAGCTGACCCGTCCCATTAACACCGCATCATCCGGCGGCCCCTGCTCCATAAAACAAAATCACCGTTTTATAAAAGCCGCTTTATTACTTTTTATTGCTCTTTCGTTTTTTTCTTCTTCTTTTTTTCCCATTTGTTATGAAAGTTTCAAAGATGGCTGCTCCTAATAAGACCTCGTTGGTGGTTGGCTGTGGTGACCCCAAAGTATCGCTTTGGGAAACCAGCTCTGGTAATGCATAGAAAATTACCCTCCGATTGAAATGTATAAAATGCGTCGTCCATGGCGTTTCTTGTTTATGAATTTATGCTCTTGCGAAGAACGGTCGTTATGACTAATACTGATTGCTGCTGCATAATTAAAACCTACTTCTGTCACATCATGGATCTTTTTTTTTTTTTTTTTCAAACATTGCCGACCTCCCCGCAAATGACTTCTGTCAACTCGACTTTCCATCATCGCTTTAGCCCCTGCAGTGCAAGAAAAAAAAAAATACAAAAAATTTAATTAAAGCCCGTGTTATGTCTTCCAGTGTATTTTTTCAACTGTCTTCAAGAAAGTTCTACAAGCTGTGAAAAGAGAATGGTTCTCCTGCATCTCTGTAGACAGCGCTCGGGTTTACTTCCTAGGTGATTTTTATAGTCCATGGGCATTATTTTGATACTTCAGCCGAAGTGATGATGTGTTCATTGATTATTATGGCATGGTGCAAGCGTTTGGACTTGGTAGAGAATGGAAGATATTCTTGTTTCGCTGTGGAGGTGTGTGACATCCATCTGATAACAGCTGGAAAGTGTTTTATGGGTGTTAATGGCAAGTCTGTCGGAGTTGTGTGCTGAGATATTTATAATCCGCAGCATGATGATGATAATCTTTTGATTTTAGGTCTTCTTATTTCCTTTATTGTATCGGAGGGAGATGTTACTGAAGAGTATGATTGCCATGAGGAAAAGAAGAGGAATGCATCCTTATTATTTATCAAAAGTTTGGAAATTGAATTCACTAAATTGTTTTTTGGATAATTGGGGGAGTAAGGGGTTAGAACTCTTGACTTGGAGCACTCGGGTCACTGGTTCAAATCCAACCAGGGATGTATGTGGGATTTGTATGTGGTTACTCTGGGTTCTTAAAGGGGTTATCCAGGAAAAGATATTTATAACGTATCCTCAGGATAGGTCATCAGTATCAGATCTGCAGGGGTGCGACAACCTGGGCCCCCACTAATCAGCCTTGAGCTCTGCAGCCTCTTCCTAGGCCAGTGACATCACTGAACATCAGTCACATGGCCTATTCAAGTCAATGCACTGCTACTATACCATGTGTGGTGCTGTCCTTGGAAAGCTGCCGGGAGCCTACATCGCTCGCCAGAGGTGAGCATAGCGGCTCCCCGAAACAGCTAATCATCAGGGGTGCTGGGGTTTTGTTAATGATGACCTATCCTGAGGGCAAGTCATCATTATCTTTTCCAGGATAACCCCTTTAATTTTGTGAATAAAGGTAAATAGATGAGTAGTTTTACTTATAGTTCTCTAGATATTTGGCATGTTGCACACCCACATCACCCAATCGCAGTGTAGATTTCATTTTTCCAGAGTAGTTAAGTAGTGTGGCCAGTTTTTTGGATAGGCAGTTTAATAAAAAAAAATAGAAAAAATGAGAAAATAAATATTTTGATCAGAATGTGTGGAGGGCCATATGTCAATGTTGAACCACCAGTGTACAAGTGAAAACTATATAAAAGAGGGACTACCCCAGATAATGCTAACACATGACCTGCAACTTCCACATTAAATGAGTTCCCGTATGAATATTTTTGTAATTGCATGTAATTACAAATTTAGTATAGCCAATGAGTTATTCAATAAAATGTATGTGTATAGCGCCACCTGCTGCTTGTTCTTTTCCTTATTTCTCTGTCCACCTCGCTGAGGTGGTCACACATGCTCAGTTCCATCCTTCAATCAACTGCCACCAGCCCTATCTTCTGTTACAAGCAGTGACAGGTACAGGGAGAGAGCGGTAGCAGAAAGGACAGACCCCTGAAAAAGGACACACACCTCGAGAAAGGACACACCTCTGAGCTGCCAGCTGGATTTAAATTTAGCAGAGCAAGTTCAGCAATGAATAGGGAGATCTCTGGATCCATGTGAGGTACAGGGCTGGTTCTAGCTTTGTTAGAAAGAGATTGTCATGTACTATGTTATGTCTGATTTTCTTTTTTGTACATTAATCATAGGATCGCCCCTTTAAATTATACCAATCATAAAAATTGCACTCATTTTTTAGACAGCCGTAGATGTATATTTCATATTCACTATATTACATATAGTGCAGCCAGTCGTGACATAACTAACCAGCAAATTATCCCTTTCCTCCCTTCTGTTGCTTGCTGTAGATCAGGGATGCTCAACCTGCGGCCCTCCAGCTGTTGTAAAACTACAACTCCCACCATGTCCTGCTGTAAGGCGATAGCTGTAGGCTGTCCAAGCATGCTGGGAGTTGTAGTTTTGCAACAGCTGGAGGGCCGCAGGTTGAGCATCCCTGCTCTAGATGCACATATTTTCTCTCCATGCTAAGTGGGTGGGATCTTCCTGGTGTGCTTTATAAACTTTTCTGAGCCAATCAGATTTTCCTTTTGCCCTTCCTCCTCCCTTCTCCCCCCATACTTATTGAGCGAGAAGCTGCAGCTGCATCCTCCTCCTTCATCTTCTATATTCTGCTTTATATTAGATAATATTATTGCTGACTGAGAGTTTCTAGCTCTATATAGCAAGTCTTTACATATAGAAAGAAAGGGGACTAGAGGCAGCTAGAAGATGAAAAAGATATCATCTTCCTCTAATAAGATATATTACAAGGTTTAATCTCTTCACATGCACTACTTTTATATGCAAAGAAATTATAATGACAGGTAAACAAAATCAAAATCCACATTATTAAAATATTCTTAAAAGTATAGTTAAAAGAAGGAGTCCCCCATTTAAGACTTTCATCAAAAATAGTATCCCTCTACTCTCTGGAGGACCATTAAAATGGAGATTCCATTAACTTATGGTGTAATCCTTCATTTTCCCTGCGGGGGTGCTGCAGGAGCACTGAACAATTGTTCCTAGGTTCCCATGAATTTTACTGAGGTTTGCTGATGATCCTAATGATCCCAAAGACAGGACATCCTACAATCAACTTTTTTGGGGGACCCTTCTAACAATAAGGGATTTCCCACAAGAGACAACCCCTTTGAGGGCTTTTTATGGAGCTTTAGTGGGCTTGGATTAGGCTACTTTCACACTAGCGTTTATATATTCCGGTATTGAGCTCCGTTAGAGGGGCTCAATACCGGAATACAACGCTTCAGTTTTGTCCCCATTCATTGTCAATGGGGACAAAACTGAACTGAAGAGCACGGAATGCTCCTAAAGCATTCCGTTCTGTCTCCAGACTGGAGAGCAAACCGCAACATGCTGCGGTTTGCTCTCCGGTCTGGGGCTCCGCACCAAGACGGATACGGAATGACCCCTAATGCAAGTGAATGGGGACGGATCCGTTTGGTGTGACACACTAGTAAACGGATCTGTCCTCCATTGACTTTCAATGGAGTTCATGCCGGATCCGTTTAAGAGATGTTAAAGATAATACAACCGGATCCGTTCATTATGGATTCACATGGTTGTATTATCAGCACGGATCCGGCGGGCCCCTTCTCTCCTCTGCCGGCCCTGTCCGTAGCTGAAATCCAGTGCCTGCACTGTGCGCTTTACATTCGGTGCAGGCGCAGTGACTGCCGATGCCTGCCGAGTACTGGCAAACCGAATGTAAAGCGCACGGTGCAGGCGCGGGATTTCAGCTACGGACAGGGCCGGCAGCGGAGAGAAGAAGCTGCCTGGACCTGTCAATCTGAAGAAGGAAGGTGTGGTTAGAGGTGGGCTAAAGACGATACTAGGTGCAGGGTTACCGCCCCCTGCACCTGGCGAACGCTCATTTACATATTATAAAAATCACTTTTTTGAGATAACGGCTGCAGTAGGGAGATTTTTAGTTACATATATGGTGTCACCTGTCATGGGCACATGGGAAATTACGGCCACTTATATGGGCTATTTTCTGGTTACAGAAACCCTTTAATGTTCTACATGCACTTAGGCAAAGATAGACAAGGTACACCTTCTGTACTTCTGACTTCTTAATTCAGACAAATAACTTCTGCTAAGCAAGAAAATAATTAAATGTGACTTTTGAATTTTGAAGAACGTGTAGGAAGTCAGGTTAATTGTGCACATATAGAAGACACGTATAGATAGATATATATAATATATATATTAATGCACATTTTCTTTCAAATTTCTGTCTACAACCAGAGAGCCCTGTGGGGAAAACCTCTAAAAGTTTAACATGGACAAATTAACCCCCCTGGACTGCCAAACACTTGTTTACACAGCAAGGAAGCTCTGAGATGGAAATTTATGGCACCACTGAAAGAACTTCTCACCTATTGCTCAGGGATGAGGTGTACGGCCTGCAATATTTCCCAATGAAAGGAAATAGAAAAGCTCTTAAGGAATCAATACCCTTATTTAGTCAATAAACTAACAAAACATCCCCTCTGGGAAGGAAAAATGAAGAAAAAGTCTGTTTGCTACAAGATCTCTCAAATTCCAGTTTTCATCTTCAGCCAGGAACGTCCTTTCAGGAAAAAAAAATGCTCTAGTGGTAAATATTCAATTTTCTATAAACCACACGGGGAAGAGTAATATTTAATCATTTTCATTTTTTTTCATCTTCCAAGGCCAGTGTAAGCAACATAATGAGATGCCGGCCAAAGATCTTGTGATTTTCAACATTTTATGCATGAAGAAGCAGATAATTGAAAGACAACAGCACCAACCTCCTCAAGTGTTCTTCGGGTGCCTTAAGGTGTAAGCACTTAGTACATACAGCCAAGTGTTCAGAAATAATGATCTTTATCTTTTATATTCAGTATACCTTGTTACGTTAAATGTTCATAAACTGTAGTGCCAGCCTCAGTACCCTAGTAAGACAGTAATTTCTTCTTCTGCTTTGAAGTATAAGGAGTAACAGTCAATGAGACCATTGGGTTTTGAATTAGAGTTTTTGTCCTTTTTGGATATTTCTTGGCATGCTCATGAAATACGTTCAATGAATAAATTGAATTTTACATGTCTAGACCATTGGGTTTTGAGTTAGAGTTTTTGTCCTTTTTGGACATTTCTTGGCATGCTCATGAAATATTTTCAATGAATAAATTGAATTTTACACGTCTAAACCATTGGGTTTTGAGTTAGAGTTTTTGTCCTTTTTGGGCATTTCTACATGTTTAGGCCTCATGCAAGTTGTTGTGTGGCAGTACACAGAGTTGAGAGTTGTGAGTCTGGCTCATGTGCCACCTTATGATACTTTATTGGGTGCCATATATTGGAGATATAGGACAGCACAAATGTATCTTATAAGGCACCCAATGGTACATGGAACGTTTTCTGCACAGAACCAAAAACGTCTTCATTCCTCTGTGGTCGGGTAGGGCCCCATTAAGGCCTTTGAGTGCACTATTATGGTTCTGTACAACTTGACATTCGTGTGACGCTGTAAGAAGGTCATTAATAAGGCCTTTTTTTACAGGGTAAAGGTTGGGTAAAGGACTTATTTTTAGTAAAAATGTTGAAATAAGGAATGGTGTTTCCAAAAATGTGGCAGTCAAGTCACTGATATATTTTTTAGCTCTTGTTTGATTGCTTAATGTTTGCAATAGCTTGACATTTTGATTGACTTTATAAAGACAACCTACCAGGGGTGTAGCTATAGGGGGTGCAGAGATAGCAGTCGCTACCGGGCCCGGGAGCCGGACTGGGCCAAAAGACCCTTGTGCTGAATAAGAAGTGTAAGAAAGTGCATTCTGTTCAAGTTATACCTCTGACTGAAGTGAAGGGTTAAGGTCAAGAATTTGGCATGGGGGGGGGGGTGTTGCCATTTCAATATTTGCCTCAAGCAGCATGAAGGCTATGTGCTTCCCTGCCCCTGGCCACAAAGCACTGATGGCAAAGGGGGACCCAAGCTGAACTCTAGCGCCAGGGCCCATGAACCTTTAGCTATGCCCCTGCAACCTACTGCATAGTCCATTTGGTATCATCTGTCCATCATACAATGTACTGACAATTTCCAGGGTACTGTATAGGCCCATAGCATGCTATGGTCACAAATCCATAGTATGATCATGTGTCTGAGTCCCTACATAAGCTCTTTACAAGCTGGAGCAACAAGTTTAATAGAGGAGAGAAGCGATGAGGGAAAACAAATACCCCATGGCTGTTCCTGACCAGATTAGGAGTGAGACTTCTTCCTAATTACCTTAATTCCTTTCAAAGGTAATTAGGGCAACAACAAGGGCAACTTCAGGTAAAACCTCTCCCTGCTGAACTGTAATAACCCCTAATGCATCCCTATAAGTTTTAGCTAGGCTCATCAGTGGGAAATAGTAGACAGTCAGACCCTGTTGGGGGGGTTTACGTAATTTACTAACCTGATAAACCTTGGTTTTAGTTGGACTAAACCAATATTTCTGGCTATGTTGGTTGTGGTTTGACTTTTATTTCCTTTAATGTTGACTTTTAAAAGTTTTTCCAGCCAATACCAACCTCACACTGGTACCACCCAGAAGATGGCGGGTCTCTGGGTGCAGATGACCAGTCTCCATGGTTGCACCTAAACGTTCTTGACGTATTGACTCTAAAACTTTTTAAACCACTTTTTTGTAAACTTAACTAGTGGTATTAAATGCAGATACCAAGTTTGACCCAAGGAATGAAATTATTTAACTAAGGAAATTCTCAAGAGTCTAGATACGTGTAACCAGCATGCATAATCTGCAGGTGTTGAAGGTAAAGAGCCAATCACATAAGTCCCATATATTGCTTTTTAATAGACTAGGGTTTTTCTCCCTTCACAACACATATCTACTATTTTCCAACGTAACATCCCGCTTAAAATTAGCTGTTTACCGTGTGAAATGTATTCACTCACCCGAACATTTTCTTATCTCACCACTTGCCAGGAGGGTGGGGGGTGGGGGTTTCTGAGAGACATCACAGTTTGTGAAAATAATTTTTTCCATGATAGGTAGAGATCTTCAGAACCTACTTATTATCCATGAAGTGACTGAGCTAGTGCAGTATAAGTGGATTTACAATGGAAGGTGATGGGAAGAGACATGGGACTCTTAAGCAGGGTTTTTCATTAACCCTTCAGCCTACTCTACCTTCTTGGGACTGTAGTGTTCAGATCTTTGAGTCATTCAGTTCCATTGAAATGTTCATGTCTACTGTGTTAGGCGGAATGGGATCACTACAACATTTTGTCATTTGAGTAGGTTGATATCCTATGCCCACAGTGGGTTTTTTCCTCCCTCCAGTGGCTTGCTATAGATGCTCATGTTTTTCTCCATGCTAACTGGGTGGGCTCTTCCTGGTGTATTTACAAGCTGTCCTAAACCAATCAGATCTTTTCCTTTGCCCTTCCTTCTCCCTTCTCCTCCCCATGCACATTGAATGGCAAGCTGCAGCTGCATCCCCTCCTCCATCTTCTAAATTCTGCTTTATATTAGATAATAATATTAGTGAGTGAGAGAGCCTTTACATACAGGAAGAAAGGGGACTACAAGTTGCTAGAAGATGAAAAAGATATCCTGTTCCTCTAATAAGATATACTACAAAGTTTAATCTCTTCACATTCACTACTTTTATATGCAAAGAAATTAAAATGATAGGTAAACTCCAAATTACTAGCATATTCTTAAAGGTATAGTTAAAAGGAGTCCCCCATTTGAGACTTTCATCAAAAAGAGTATCCCATTGGCTTATAGTGTCATGCAGCAGGAGCACTGAACAATTAATGCTAGGTTTTCATAAATTTTACAGAGGATTGCTGACGATCCCAGCAGCCGGACATCCTCTGATGAACTTCTTTTTAAGGCTATGTAAGTGTTTATTTTTACTACTAATCTGCACAGCACATCATTTACTTTTTAATTTTTTTTTGTGATATTAAGTTGGTTTCACACATGGTGACCATGTAGGTGATGGCCCCCCAGAGTATCATGTGTTTGGTTTTTGTGTCTTGATTCCTTGTAAATGGTTCAGGATGCAATTGAAATCTATTGAGTTGTTGGTTGGTAGTCCTTTTCCGTTTTCATCTCCTAAGAAGAATTTTTTTTAAATTAATTTTAATTTTTAAACCCAATGAGCTGGGTCTTCTCATATATCATCAGAAAACAAGCAACCAAGTTTTTATGTTAAACATATTTTTAAAGAATTGTTGGTAATGTTTATAAGTTTTCACACTTATAAATAGGCTGACAATTCCTTTTCTGTGGAGATCACGTTTCATCAGTCATCTCATTATCATCATAGGCAGCATTACAAAGATCCACTATTCACCATAGTTCATGGTTGCAGCTTGAACGTTATCTCTGAATGCTGTTAACAGGATGGTTGCTCCCATAATCATGTACAGAGAATAGCATTATAAAAAACTATAATTGGAAAACAAAAACTGATTAGGAAAAAGGAATTCATGCTAGAATCTGGTTTTAACTAGTAAAAAATAAAAAAAAAAGTGATATATTCCCTTTTAACCACTTGGCGATATATGCCATACATTTTTGGCATGATCGTACCATGGGACATGGCAGTATGAAGTGGGCTCAGGACCAATAGTATCCATGACCTCTTAGAAAAAGGTCATGGAAACTTTGGTTTGCACTCCAACAAAAACATTAAAGGATGCCGATATGAGCGATTGAACAACTGCAGGGTCAGGTCCCCTAGGGGGGTCCTAAAAATAAATGTAATAAAAAAGCTGAGTTTTTAAAAATATAAAAAAAAACAGAAGTATTGAAAATTCAAATCACCCCCGTTTTGCAAACAAAAATAAATCAACAATAAAAATGAAATATAATTGGTATCATTGCATCCAGAAATGTCTCAATTTTTAAAATGTAGAAGTATTTATCCTGCACAGTAAATGCCGCTTTTTTGGAAAAAAAATCAAAATGTTAGAATTAAGTTCTGTTGACAAAAGACTTACGCCTTTAATTGCTGTTGATCAAGTACTCACAAATATTCTTCCACATCCCACCCCCTACTCAGTGGTAGACTGGCCATAAACCCTATAGGGAAATTTCCTGATGGGCCAATGTCCATGGGGCCACCCAAACCTTCCTTACTGCTGCTGGCCAGGTAGATAATAATCTGATGGCTCCCTGCCCTTTTTTATCCTCATAAATCATAGGCCAGTATATTGGGCAATGAACTAGAAGAGACCTGTGACCTGCATTGTAGATGGTGGCTTGGGATGGGACTTTTATTTTTTATCTTTTTTTTTTGGCCATTTGGGCACCATACTACTGGGGGCACCATAGGGGTCATTACTATGGGATGAAAGTCCAGGCAGAATGCTGAAGGTAGGGTTGGCTTGGTGCTATGGCCCACATCTCGCCTCCTTAGCCCCCTGCTCCATATCCTAAAGAATGTGGCAGCTATTGATGGCCACCACAGAGGGCCAGATTCTGGGACAGTGTTTTATGCTGCACGTGATATTTCGAGCCACGATCGGTTATTGCTGGCCCCGCCTACGTGTATTGACCCAATCTACTGGTGATAGCCCTGCCTACTTGTATCAATTTGGACCCACCTACAACATGGAGCCACTTTTAGTTTTTTCCAGGGCCACTTTAAGTTCTCAGTCCACCTCTGCCCCTATTTATACATGGGCACACTCGATTGGGCTCACATGTGTTCTTAATGGAGAGATGGAAGTAACTTCAGGCTTCCTCCCATGGGAATAAAGGGTTGGGTATATTAAAATTCAATATGCCCTTTCCTTCTTTTCCTAAGATCATCTGGAGGGTAAAATCTGGGACACCCTCATAGAAATAAGATAAGATCATAAAACGGACTAAAGTGCGGTCACCTTCTAGGGTGTGTGCAAAAGTTCGGGACATGAGTGATCATGGTATGTGTACAGAACTGAGAAATATGTTGGCACTCTAGAACATTTACTAAACCAATAAAAAAACAGGAGACTCTAAAGTGTCTAGACATGGTGTGCATGCTATGATAAATTATAATACATTTCAAAATTTAATCCAATTTACTGTTGATTTGTTTTTGTATTTTTTTTCTTAGCTTCGTTCTATAAATCAGAATTCATTTTCCTTTTCTGCAATTTTAGGGCAATAATAAGTGGAGCAGCGAACTGCAAATACCAGAAGCAAAAACTGATCATACGACATCCCTCTAACAATGACGTGACAGCCGAAGCATGTGTCAAGAGCAGTCAGACGCGTGCCATCACAGGTAATGAATCCTTAAATTGGGTAAAAACGAAGGTTATTCCCTACCCGTGTGAGCAATAAACAGCAGAACTATTTATTTTTTCCTATTTTTGAAATTTATTAAATGGCAATTTGACCTAAAAATCCTTTAGCATTTGCAGCGAGTCCAGCTGTAAATAGAGACTGACAGTTTATTTTCCCAGCCCGGTTGAAGAGGGGGAAGAAAAAAAAACACATTTAGAATAAATTTTTATAGGCCCATGACAGAGTACAGACAAGCAGCTGATAGCATGTACCAATCTCTCGTGGCTGTCACACTCTGTGATCGGACCTCTTACAAATACAAACACTGCTGATTTCTTATCAAATGTAAAACCAGCACGGCTCCTTCTTAACTGGTTACCACTAGCACGAAGCTGACATTGTGAATCGCATGTGACACCAGATTGTCCGTTTTGTAATTGATGTGTGCTCAGGAATGGGATTGAGCAGGTACTGTCTTGGATTCACTCTCCTCTGCGCTTGCACCACCTCAGCGTTAAGTAGTCCGCTCCTGGTCTCCAAATTGGCCCAAATTACTGGGAACTGTAAGAAATACTTCGGGTTCTGCAAATTCTCTCCTTTATGATACTAAGGAGTCAGTTTTCATTTATTTACAGAACTCATTGCTATTTGCACGGTAATGAAATCTAAATTCAACCGAGAGAGAAGACGGGTCACCAGAGTCATGGGGGGTGGGGGTGTTAAAATGCTATTTTCACAAGGAAAAGACAGACATAAAAATATCCTGGATTGGACCATGAGGGAATTGACCAGCTTCAGCTGCCAGTCCATGGCATCCAACGGGTGAATCCAATTCTCCATTATGCTTTCCAGTTGACCCAAAGCCACCCTCAGACATGTTTGTTTGCCCAGTGGATTCTTTGGTTGTCACTGGAAGGGGCGATTTGGCCATAGACCTTACAGGGAAATTTTCCGGTGGGCCCATGCACAGAGGTCCACCCAAGCCCCCATCTCTGCCGCTGGCTGGGTACATAATAAGCTATCAGTGTTAATTAACTCTGTGGGAATCAGGTACTCATGTACCCGGCCAGCAACATGACCTCCTGGCTGCTCCCCCACCGACACTGGATGTTTTCATCTGTGTACAGTGAGAAGCAGCAGTGGCGGTGCAGGAACCAGGAGCGCCGCAGGGAGCGGGGTAAGTATATTACCTGTGAGGGGCCCGGCACATGGGGGTGCTGTTTATGATATTGGATAACCCCTTTAATGATTTTCATGCCCAAGTGCTTTCAGTGTGGCAGAACATTCCTCATTACTAACCTCATGGATAGCATGCCAAGGCAGGTAAGTGCATTTATTTCTGCACATGGTGCTCATGCTCAATATTGAATAAATCAAGATGTTTTGACTTCATTTTTTATCACATGCATATCATTAACATCAATCCTGCGATTTCCATAGTTCCATGACTTAGTGAAGCATTTGAAGCTGAATTCGGTTTGAAGTTTAGGAAAGCTTCTATTCGCATTTACTCCGAATTTCCTTGTCCTTCGTGGTAATGAATCAGTTTTCCCTAATATGGCAGCTGCACATATTACAAAGTGTCAGTAAGAAGCCTGGGAATGCAAGATCACCCATAATGCTGTGCAGCCAGCCAATCTGCAACAGCCCCTGTTTAATGAGACATCAAAGGTGCAAGTCTTCATTATTATATATAAGGCATCTGCGGGCTAATTGGCCACGCAGTTCGCGTTCTGTGTGCCCATACCCTAAGGCAGCGGCCTGGGTATACCTGATTTATGACAAATTAATTCATAACAAATTGAATCTCTTGGCTAACTTCAACGAAGTTGCCGAATCGAATTTTTCAAAACTTCGCTTATGTCTAATATACATACATTTGCATACATTTTTTACATGTTTGTATTTCTACACATTGCCCACTGCGCAGCACAACACCACATATTGCCAGATACGGAGTCTTATTCCAGGCTGACTGATTAACACTACATTGCTTCCTGTTATTACATCATCACTTAAAGAAACTGTCAATCAGTGACCTACAAGCTTCCTCCTCGCTTCCCTGACACCTGTTCATTAAGTAATATCTATTCCCATCAGTGCCTATTATTCACATTTCTTCCTCTTCGCCCAGTTTACAAGTGGAATTACTAATTTATATAAATTTTAGTCCTTGCGCCGACCTATTGTTCATCAATCTCCGGGCTGGGAATAGCCGGCTGAGTCTTTTACCCCCCATCTAATCACTGTTTAGTAAAAGATTATTTCAGGTTTAATCATAAACCCACTCCATTTAGGCAGCTTTCAGCCAAAGGTTAAACACCTGGGCCTAACAATGTCGATTACGGCCTGGAGTCCCAACTGGAAGGTTTAGGTCACATACAATTATCTACTAGAAATTGAAATGAACCCAAACACCCACAATTGTTTTGAACCAGGTCTAGTTTAAAATAATAAAGTGGTAATATAATCAGTGATCGTTAATCTATACTCCTGAGTCTCTTCATTGCATTGCGCTCTCCAGAGACGTAGGTGATGCAATTAGTTGCAGATCTTTCATGGCTTGTAAACACGCTGTTGTTTTTGCTAAACTGTTAAAGAGGTTTGCAAACGTGTAAAGAGTAATGTCAACAGTCAGCTCGTAATTTTGCCTTAAGAGCTCGGAGTAATTCTTCAACCATGGATACTGGAAGTCGTTCTGTACAGAAGTACTGTACTAATATTTATTTCTGTCTCAA
Source organism: Rhinella marina (assembly GCA_900303285.1). Classification (NCBI taxonomy): domain Eukaryota; kingdom Metazoa; phylum Chordata; class Amphibia; order Anura; family Bufonidae; genus Rhinella; species Rhinella marina. Next base: position 357,585 of record ONZH01001471.1, on the reverse strand, counting down.
TAACCTGGAAGAGACGGTTACAGACAACTGTCTATTAGATGAGACGTTTCCAGCAATTACGTTTTGACAGCTGGCCAAGATGTAGTCACCAGTGAATATACCGTTAAGTTGGGTTTCACATGTAAGCTCTGCATATTATGTTTCCATATCCGACAATACATTGTAGAGGTTCTTGGCACCTCCATCCCAGGTGCCATGAACGGAGGGCAGGCAGAGCCAAGGAAGGAGCTATGGAAATTGGTGGACTTGGGTCATTCCATGATGTGGAAATACTGGAATGAGAGAATTAGTAGCATGAAGGAGTCTGGCCATTGACAGAGATTTCAACTTCTGCATCCAGTGCATTTATTAGGAAGCTAGATTCACCTCTAGTGCTAGGATTGGTGGGTATGTATGCATTGCTGAACCTCCAAGCTTGGCATATCATGTTATAATATCACACAAAAAAATTATGTAGGTTCTTGGCAGGTGCCATGAACATAGGGCAGGCAAAGCCAAGGAGCCATTGAAATTGATGGACTTCTACGTTGAGTCATTCTATGATGTGGAAACACTGAAATGAGAGGACTAGTAGAACGAAGGAGTCTGGCCATTGACAGAGATTCCAACTTCCTCATCCAACACTAATGCTAGGATTGGTGGGTATGTATGCATTGCCAAATCTCCAAGCTCTGCATATTATGTTTCCATATCCTACAATAAATTGTATATATTTTTGGGATGTCTGTCCCAGGTGCCAAGAACATATGGCAGGCAGAGTCAAGGAGCCATTGAAATTTATGGACTTCTACGTTGGGTCATTATGGAACTACTGGAATGAGAGGACTAGTAGAGCGAAGGAGTCTGGCCATTGACGAAGATTCCGACCTCCTCATCCAACGCATTGTTTAGGAAGCTGGATCCACCACTAATGCTAGGGTTGTTGGGTATGTATGCATTTCCAAACCTCCAATCTCGGCAAATTATGTCTCAGTATCCTACAATAGATTGTAGCGGTTCTTGGCATGTGTATCCCAGGTGCCATGAACATAGGGCAGGTAAAGCCAAGAAGCCATTGAAATCGATGGACCTCTATGTTAGGTCATTCAATAATATGGAAAAAAATGGAATTTGACAACTAGAAGAGAGAGAGGGAGTCTTGCTATTTACAAAGTTTCAACTTTTTCATCCAGGGCATTGATTACTGTAGATGCCCTAGGCGGCAAAACCGTAACTTGGAGACGGTCCCTATGCTGAGTACGTGCACAGGGAAGGGAAGGGAACACAGGGAAAGACGAACACAGACAGAACAAACACAATAGCAGAATAGTCAGCAAGCCAAGTCAAGAACAGGAGGTCACGTCAAATACCGAGGGGAATCGCAAAAGCGTAGTCTAAGTCCGAAGCCAAAATCCAATATACCAATAATCCAACAGCCAGGTCCAACACACAGCACTGATCTCAGAAGACTAATCACAGGCATCTGAGTGAGGCAGTTGCCATCTTTAAATAGCCCGCCCAGGATCATGTGATGTGGCCAGCATCACATGACCTGAGGCGGAGCAAGCTGTCCAAACAATATGTAAAGTAGCCATGTGGTGTGATCAGCACCACATGGCTAAACCCAAACAGAGAATTAACTCATGAAGTGCTGGCTGACAAGACCAGCACTTCAATTCCCTATTGCTCGTCTCTAGGGGGGCGGAGAGGTCCGGCGATGTCGTGCAGAGGGAGCGCGACGCCGACCTCGCGTGACAGTACCCCCCCCCCTTCACGAGGGGCCACCGGACCCTTACCAGCGGGAGCAGGCTTATCGGGATGCTGCAGATGGAACTTTCGGATGAGCGAGTCTGCATGCATCCTGGTCAACGGTACCCAAGACCTGTCCTCAGGACCAAACCCCTTCCAATGTACGAGGTACTGGAAGGAATTCCGGACCCTTCTCACATCCACAATTCTGGCAATCTCATGCTCCATTTGTCCTGCTACCTCAACCGGAGGCGGAGACTGTTCCTCAGGACCAACGGGAGCAACATAACGTTTGAGCAAAGACACATGAAAAACATTATGAACACGAAGGGAGTCGGGTAAACATAACCTAAAAGAAACCGGATTGATCACCTTGGTGATCCTGTAAGGACCAATGAAGCGAGGTGCAAACTTGTAGGATGGTACCCTCATGTTGAGATTTTTAGTCGATAACCATACCTTATCCCCAACCTTAAAATTCACACCCTTAGAACGTTTTCTATCAGCCTTCGCTTTTTGAACTCCTTGGGCCTTTTCCAGGTTCGACTGAACCTGTTCCCAAACTGTGCACAGTTCTTGAGAAAAATCATTGACCTCTGGGACAACCGACGCAGATGGGGAAAAGGAGCTAAAGCGTGGATGAAAACCCATATTGCAGAAAAACGGCGACATCCCAGAGGATGAATTAACACGATTATTAATTGCAAATTCAGCCAGAGACAGGAATCTGGCCCACACATGCTGGTTATCAGAAACATAACATCTGAGATATTGTTCAACGGATTGGTTAAGATGTTCAGTCTGACCATTGGTCTCCGGATGAAAGGCTGATGAAAAGGACAAAGAGATACCAATCTTATTACAGAACGCCCTCCAGAACCTAGACACAAACTGTACTCCCCTATCAGAAACGATATTCTCAGGAACACCATGCAGTTTGACAATATTATCAATGAACACGGACGCCAAGACCTTCGCAGAGGGTAATTTACACAAAGGAATAAAATAACACATTTTGCTGAATCTGTCAACCACCACAAATATCACGGTTTTACCCTCAGAGCACGGCAAATCCGTGATAAAGTCCATGGACAGATGTGACCAAGGTCTGCTAGGTATGGGTAAAGAATGTAACTCACCCATAGGTCGTGTCTTGGAATTCTTGGACCTGGCACAAGTGTTACACGCAGTTACAAAAGCCTGAACATCTCTGGAGATTGACGGCCACCAATACTGCCTAGAGACCAACTCCTTGGTGGCATTGATGCCAGGATGTCCACACAAAACAGAATTATGGCACTCACCCAGCAGTCGCAACCGCAAATGAGCCGGCACAAACAATTTGTCATTGGGGGTACCAATGGGAGCAAGATGTTGTCCTGCCGAGATTTCAGAAGCGAGGTCAGATGAGGTAGCGGCCACGATGATATCAGCTGGCAGGATGGGCTCAGGAGGGACGTCAGGAGGCTGATACGCCTGGAAACTTCGGGATAAGGCATCGGCCTTAACGTTCTTGCTCCCGGGTCTGAAGGTAACACAAAAATCAAAACGAGTAAAGAACAAAGCCCACCTCACCTGTCTAGGATTCAATCGCTTAGCCGATTCTAGAAACATTAAATTCTTATGATCTGTGAGGACCGTAATGCGGTGAAATGCCCCTTCTAAAAATGTCATTGACAAAGTTTTGGAAAATTGCCGGAGCGTTATTTAACCCAAAAGGCATTACCAAGTACTCATAATGACTCTCCGGGGTATTAAAAGCAGTTTTCCATTCGTCCCCCTCACGAATCCTGATTAGGTTGTATGCCCCCTTCAAATCCAGCTTGGTGAACCAACAGGCCCCCTGGACCTGATTCAGCAAGTCAGAAATAAGGGGCAACGGGTATCTGTTTTTAACAGTGATTTTATTGAGCTCCCTGTAATCGATACAGGGCCTCAATCCTCCATCCCTTTTACCAACAAAGAAAAAACCTGCCCCCATGGGAGAAACTGAAGGCCGGATGTGACCCTTGGCCAGACTCTCTTTGAGATAATCCCTCATGGACTGACGTTCAGGAGCAGAGAGATTTGCGATATGCGACCTTTGGGATATTTGGATCCCTCAATAAGGTCGATGGCGCAATCATATTGCCGGTGAGGAGGGAGGAACTCAGTCTCGGACATGGTAAAAACGTGAGAGACTCAGTGGTACCTCCAAACAGCAATACTGATCTACAATATTTGTCACAATTCATTCCCCATTTTTCCAATTCACCTACCGACCAGTTGATCACAGGGTTGTGGTCCTGTAACCATGGCAGACCTAAAACAAGGTCGGCAGGTAAATCCTTTAATACAAGGAAGGAACAAGTCTCGGTATGGGTAATTCCTACAGTTAATACAACCTCAGGAGTACAAAACTCCACTCTCCCATTATTCAATGGAGTGGAATCCAGTGCGATAATTTGAATTACCTCCCTTAAAGGAATTATAGGCACACCCACAGATTGCACAAAATCATAATCAATAAAATTAGCAGCAGAACCTGAATCCACAAATGCTTCGCCGGACCTCTTGAATTGGTTATAAGAAATGGAAATAGGTAACAAGATTTTCTTTCTTACCACCGCAGGGGTACCTTACTTCCAGGAACAGACCTTTTTGAGAGCAGAAGTCTCGGACACTGCTGGAGCCAGTGGTTCATCTCACCGCAGTAAAAACAGGCCCCTCTCAGGCGTCTCTGATCCCTCATAGTAACTCCCAACTGCATAGGCTCCTCCTGGACCTTGATAGGAGACGGGCTCTGAAGAGGAACTTCGGACAACACGGCAACTTGAGGGGCAACAGAAAGTTCCTTTTGTCTCTCCCTAAACCGTCGGTCAAGTTTGATAACTAAGGTCATAGTCGCCTCTAAGGTGTCAGGAGTAGGATAACTAACTAGTAAATCCTTCAGATGGTCAGACAGTCCCACCCTAAACTGGCTTCTCAAAGCAGGGTCATTCCATTTAGAGGACACACACCATTTTCTGAACTCAGCACAGTAATCCTCAACTGCACGGTTACCCTGCCGAATGTCTCTGAGCTGAGTTTCAGCTACAGCGGCCAAGTCAGGTTCTTCATATAAAAGACCTAGGGCCCGGAAAAAAGCCTCCACAGACAATAGACAAGGGGAGTCAGGTGGCAATGAGAAAGCCCACTCCTGCGGATCACCTTGCAGCAAGGAAATAATTATTCCTACCCGCTGCTGCTCAGAACCCGAGGAGTGTGAGCGTAAACGGAAATATAATTTACAACTTTCCTTAAAGGAACGGAAAGTCCTTCGGTCCCCAGAAAACCGATCGGGCAATTTTACATGGGGTTCAATATTGGGGTTTGGCATGGAGGGAACGACTGCGGGTGCAGTCCGCAGCTGCTCCTGATGTTGGAGTCTCTCGGCCAAATCCTGGATCATCTGAGCCATGTTACTCATCTGGTCCGTGAGTACTCGCAACGGCTCCATTAGGTACGGCCTGTGATTCTGTCACGACAGGGAAACAAGGGATAGTGTGCCCTGTCTGAACCCCACCTCTTTCCCTGCCTACTTACAGTAGATGCCCTAGGCGGCAAAACCGTAACTTGGAGACGGTCCCTATGCTGAGTACATGCACAGGGAAGGGAAGGGAACACAGGGAAAGACGAACACAGACAGAACAAACACAATAGCAGAATAGTCAGCAAGCCAAGTCAAGAACAGGAGGTCACGTCAAATACCGAGGGGAATCGCAAAAGTGTAGTCTAAGTCCGAAGCCAAAATCCAATATACCAATAATCCAACAGCCAGGTCCAACACACAGCACTGATCTCAGAAGACTAATCACAGGCATCTGAGTGAGGCAGTTGCCATCTTTAAATAGCCCGCCCAGGATCATGTGATGTGGCCAGCATCACATGACCTGAGGCGAAGCAAGCTGTCCAAACAATATGTAAAGTAGCCATGTGGTGTGATCAGCACCACATGGCTAAACCCAAACAGAGAATTAACTCATGAAGTGCTGGCTGACAAGACCAGCACTTCAATTCCCTATTGCTCGTCTCTAGGGGGCGGAGAGGGTCCGGCGATGTCGTGCAGAGGGAGCGCGACGCCGACCTCGCGTGACAGTACCCCCCCCCCTTCACGAGGGGCCACCGGACCCTTACCAGCGGGAGCAGGCTTATTGGGATGCTGCAGATGGAACTTTCGGATGAGCGAGTCTGCATGCATCCTGGTCAACGGTACCCAAGACCTGTCCTCAGGACCAAACCCCTTCCAATGTACGAGGTACTGGAAGGAATTCCGGACCCTTCTCACATCCACAATTCTGGCAATCTCATGCTCCATTTGTCCTGCTACCTCAACCGGAGGCGGAGACTGTTCCTCAGGACCAACGGGAGCAACATAACGTTTGAGCAAAGACACATGAAAAACATTATGAACACGAAGGGAGTCGGGTAAACATAACCTAAAAGAAACCGGATTGATCACCTTGGTGATCCTGTAAGGACCAATGAAGCGAGGTGCAAACTTGTAGGATGGTACCCTCATGTTGAGATTTTTAGTCGATAACCATACCTTATCCCCAACCTTAAAATTCACACCCTTAGAACGTTTTCTATCAGCCTTCGCTTTTTGAACTCCTTGGGCCTTTTCCAGGTTCGACTGAACCTGTTCCCAAACTGTGCACAGTTCTTGAGAAAAATCATTGACCTCTGGGACAACCGACGCAGATGGGGAAAAGGAAGCTAAAGCGTGGATGAAAACCCATATTGCAGAAAAAACGGCGACATCCCAGAGGATGAATTAACACGATTATTAATTGCAAATTCAGCCAGAGACAGGAATCTGGCCCACACATGCTGGTTATCAGAAAACATAACATCTGAGATATTGTTCAACGGATTGGTTAAGATGTTCAGTCTGACCATTGGTCTCCGGATGAAAGGCTGATGAAAAGGACAAAGAGATACCAATCTTATTACAGAACGCCCTCCAGAACCTAGACACAAACTGTACTCCCCTATCAGAAACGATATTCTCAGGAACACCATGCAGTTTGACAATATATCAATGAACACGGACGCCAAGACCTTCGCAGAGGGTAATTTACACAAAGGAATAAAATAACACATTTTGCTGAATCTGTCAACCACCACAAATATCACGGTTTTACCCTCAGAGCACGGCAAATCCGTGATAAAGTCCATGGACAGATGTGACCAAGGTCTGCTAGTATGGGTAAAGAATGTAACTCACCCATAGGTCGTGTCTTGGAATTCTTGGACCTGGCACAAGTGTTACACGCAGTTACAAAAGCCTGAACATCTCTGGAGATTGACGGCCACCAATACTGCCTAGAGACCAACTCCTTGGTGGCATTGATGCCAGGATGTCCACACAAAACAGAATTATGGCACTCACCCAGCAGTCGCAACCGCAAATGAGCCGGCACAAACAATTTGTCATTGGGCGGTACCAATGGGAGCAAGATGTTGTCCTGCCGAGATTTCAGAAGCGGAGGTCAGATGAGGTAGCGGCCACGATGATATCAGCTGGCAGGATGGGCTCAGGAGGGACGTCAGGAGGCTGATACGCCTGGAAACTTCGGGATAAGGCATCGGCCTTAACGTTCTTGCTCCCGGGTCTGAAGGTAACACAAAAATCAAAACGAGTAAAGAACAAAGCCCACCTCACCTGTCTAGGATTCAATCGCTTAGCCGATTCTAGAAACATTAAATTCTTATGGATCTGTGAGGACCGTAATGCGGTGAAATGCCCCTTCTAAAAATGTCATTGACAAAGTTTTGGAAAATTGCCGGAGCGTTATTTAACCCAAAAGGCATTACCAAGTACTCATAATGACTCTCCGGGGTATTAAAAGCAGTTTTCCATTCGTCCCCCTCACGAATCCTGATTAGGTTGTATGCCCCCTTCAAATCCAGCTTTGGTGAACCAACAGGCCCCCTGGACCTGATTCAGCAAGTCAGGAATAAGGGGCAACGGGTATCTGTTTTTAACAGTGATTTTATTGAGCTCCCTGTAATCGATACAGGGCCTCAATCCTCCATCCCTTTTACCAACAAAGAAAAAACCTGCCCCCATGGGAGAAACTGAAGGCCGGATGTGACCCTTGGCCAGACTCTCTTTGAGATAATCCCTCATGGACTGACGTTCAGGAGTAGAGAGATTATAAATGCGACCTTTGGGATATTTGGATCCCTCAATAAGGTCGATGGCGCAATCATATTGCCGGTGAGGAGGGAGGAACTCAGTCTCGGACATGGTAAAAACGTGAGAGACTCAGTGGTACCTCCAAACAGCAATACTGATCTACAACATTTGTCACAATTCATTCCCCATTTTTCCAATTCACCTACCGACCAGTTGATCACAGGGTTGTGGTCCTGTAACCATGGCAGACCTAAAACAAGGTCGGCAGGTAAATCCTTTAATACAAGGAAGGAACAAGTCTCGGTATGGGTAATTCCTACAGTTAATACAACCTCAGGAGTACAAAACTCCACTCTCCCATTATTCAATGGAGTGGAATCCAGTGCGATAATTTGAATTACCTCCCTTAAAGGAATTATAGGCACACCCACAGATTGCACAAAATCATAATCAATAAAATTAGCAGCAGAACCTGAATCCACAAATGCTTCGCCGGACCTCTTGAATTGGTTATAAGAAATGGAAATAGGTAACAAGATTTTCTTTCTTACCACCGCAGGGGTACCTTACTTCCAGGAACAGACCTTTTTGAGAGCAGAAGTCTCGGACACTGCTGGAGCCAGTGGTTCATCTCACCGCCAGTAAAAACAGGCCCCTCTCAGGCGTCTCTGATCCCTCATAGTAACTCCCAACTGCATAGGCTCCTCCTGGACCTTGATAGGAGACGGGCTCTGAAGAGGAACTTCGGACAACACGGCAACTTGAGGGGCAACAGAAAGTTCCTTTTGTCTCTCCCTAAACCGTCGGTCAAGTTTGATAACTAAGGTCATAGTCGCCTCTAAGGTGTCAGGAGTAGGATAACTAACTAGTAAATCCTTCAGATGGTCAGACAGTCCCACCCTAAACTGGCTTCTCAAAGCAGGGTCATTCCATTTAGAGGACACACACCATTTTCTGAACTCAGCACAGTAATCCTCAACTGCACGGTTACCCTGCCGAATGTCTCTGAGCTGAGTTTCAGCTACAGCGGCCAAGTCAGGTTCTTCATATAAAAGACCTAGGGCCCGGAAAAAAGCCTCCACAGACAATAGACAAGGGGAGTCAGGTGGCAATGAGAAAGCCCACTCCTGCGGATCACCTTGCAGCAAGGAAATAATTATTCCTACCCGCTGCTGCTCAGAACCCGAGGAGTGTGAGCGTAAACGGAAATATAATTTACAACTTTCCTTAAAGGAACGGAAAGTCCTTCGGTCCCCGGAAAACGATCGGGCAATTTTACATGGGGTTCAATATTGGGGTTTGGCATGGAGGGAACGACTGCGGGTGCAGTCCGCAGCTGCTCCTGATGTTGGAGTCTCTCGGCCAAATCCTGGATCATCTGAGCCATGTTACTCATCTGGTCCGTGAGTACTCGCAACGGCTCCATTAGGTACGGCCTGTGATTCTGTCACGACAGGGAAACAAGGGATAGTGTGCCCTGTCTGAACCCCACCTCTTTCCCTGCCTACTTACAGTAGATGCCCTAGGCGGCAAAACCGTAACTTGGAGACGGTCCCTATGCTGAGTACATGCACAGGGAAGGAAAGGGAACACAGGGAAAGACGAACACAGACAGAACAAACACAATAGCAGAATAGTCAGCAAGCCAAGTCAAGAACAGGAGGTCACGTCAAATACCGAGGGGAATCGCAAAAGTGTAGTCTAAGTCCGAAGCCAAAATCCAATATACCAATAATCCAACAGCCAGGTCCAACACACAGCACTGATCTCAGAAGACTAATCACAGGCATCTGAGTGAGGCAGTTGCCATCTTTAAATAGCCCGCCCAGGATCATGTGATGTGGCCAGCATCACATGACCTGAGGCGAAGCAAGCTGTCCAAACAATATGTAAAGTAGCCATGTGGTGTGATCAGCACCACATGGCTAAACCCAAACAGAGAATTAACTCATGAAGTGCTGGCTGACAAGACCAGCACTTCAATTCCCTATTGCTCGTCTCTAGGGGGGCGGAGAGGTCCGGCGATGTCGTGCAGAGGGAGCGCGACGCCGACCTCGCGTGACAGAAGCTGGATCTATCACTGATGCTAGGATTGGTGGGTAATATGTATGCATTGTCAAAGCTCCACTGAAATCAAAGGATTTAAGTGCATGTCCAACATTTGGAAGTACTCAATTAGTTGGCCAGATCATTATTAACAAGTGTTCATAGGCTTTAACTGCTGTCACTTTTTTGGTAATATTAAAACTCTTCCAGGAAAAACTGTATGATATGCATTATAGATCAATAGTGTTTATGGATGTAAAACATTGGAAAAGATGGATAATTGATGGTGTATGCCCCCTTTGAGCAGTCAGCTTAGTAGTCATGCAACCAACATCAGTTGATGCAGTTTTTCCAACTTGACTTTTAGGAGTTCTCCGGCCACCGGCAACTTGTCCTAGAATGTGAGCAGGACTGGATGCCTCCACCTACAGAGCTGCCTAGGTGGGTGAGGGGATGGGGCCTCATCTCACACGAGGTTTCAGCACTTGCATATACTACGCAATAGTGATCACTCCTGTCTGGCTGCTCAGCCATGATGGCATATCATAGGAGTGATCACATCATTACCATGTATTGTAGAGCAGTGTAGTGTGTAGAGAAGCCCTGCTACCTCACCACCTGCAAGTGGAGGCAACCTGTCCTGCTCACATACCAGGACAGGTTGCTGGTGGCCATTTTTAATTATTTCTGGAGAACCTGTTTAAGGTGATAATGCACATTAGCGTAACGTTGGCTGAACCAAACGATTTTGACCATCTAATGTGTATGGGGCCTCCCAATTATACTCTGACCCAAACCACCAGACAGTATCGGGATGATCGATGGCATAGCCATCGCTATTCCCATTGCTGTGGAGGAAATTGATGCATGTAATAGCAGTGGTCTCCTCCGCTAGCTAGCAAGCGATTGCTGGGAGGGAAAAGCTTAACTCCTGACAATCGCTTGCTGATCTGTCTGTCTAATACAGGTTTTACTCCCCTCTCTCCACAAAGAACGCATGCACATTTGGCTGAGCAAAGCTTGGATGTTATGGGGGGAGTCAGGGTGAATAGCTGTCGGCCAAATGAGCATCAGGTATCTAAAGTGAATGAACAGCTATAGTCACTTTTAAGTGTTCTGAACAGCTATCCAAAATGTGGGGACAACTTTAGTGACTCTTTAGTGTTATGGACAATTTGCTGTCAGACTTACTGATTTTCAGTATTTGGCTTGAGGTCAACCAACCATCTACGAACCTCGAAGGCTTCTTCACCATGACTCCTCAGTTCATGTGCTTGATGGTCTTACTGATGCCAACCTTAGTAAGCTGGGCTACCTAAACCGAGTCCAAAAACAAATTGCTCACACTCAGCTATGTACTTGGGTAACCCTAACTGCAGAAGTTGGTGCCAGTGAGCTACTGGCATGGACCATTGGCTTACTGGTGTGGAATAACCTACACACAAAGGTTACACATATAAGTGGCTCTCAGGGAACTTGCACTCCTATTTTCATTGCGGTCCCCAAGCAGGAATCTCATGGCCCGTGCTGTATTCAGGTGTGTATGTGCATTGTTTACACACTCATGTCCATAGGCGTGCTGTGGGTCCCTTGACTTGCAAGGGAAACAATAGCACATCACACACAGTATGGTCCCTGAGATCATGGCTTGGGGACCATACTGAAGCAGAGAGGGCATCAGAGAGCTGAAGCACTTTCACTGTTGAAACAAATACAAGCAAAAAGTAAATCCTGGAGATGGCCTGTAATGAGGTAGTCAAGGGTTAGGAAAACATGGCTGCATCCTAGCAGAAACATCTGCACACATGTCCATGTGTTGTATCCGGTCTTGCAGCTCAGCTCTGTACCATACCCAACCTATGGGCATAAAATCCCAAATCATACTGTGAGATTATTGGCTTTACTTAGATTTGGTCCATGAATTTTATTTTTGCAAGAAGAAGTGGGTTACATATTCTGTCCATGCAGAGAGATCCTGAGGAGCCCCATGGGAGTAGTAGTGGCCCTGATGAGGTGTTGTGTCATGGTGTACTCCCTCAGGCCATTGCTCCCTGGGGATTGGAGCAGTGGAAAGGTAGTTTGAAGAATCAGGCCAAAAGTAAATGTATAAAAGTCTCTCTTTGCTTAGTGCAAAATATAACTTGTGATAAATCTAGCAGTATGAAGTATAAAGTGCTGTTTTTGCACCAAATGAGGAGGTATGGTGGCTGGTTAGATGGTACTTGCAGACACTTGTGGATATAGATGTCTACTGTGTGATAAAGGCATACATTTAGTATGGCCTTGTGGTTATTCTAGGTGATGGATGTTTGACCTGTTTTCCCTCACCAGCAGCAGGGTCTGTAAAGCTGGATCTTGCTGGCCACTCTGTTGACTTTATCCATTGTAGCTTTTGGGAAAGCTGTATATTGACTCTGGCAATCTTCCTGGAGTAAGGGTCTCATAGGAGAGCTGGATATGTTCCTTTGGCATAGGAGCTCTAGCACATGCTTCCTTCTCCACTCTGTCCAATCTCGAACTCCCCTTCCTGGTAGGAGGTGGGACCAGCCCACTCCTACCAAGAGGGGAGGAACAGGGTGGTTAGCCCCAGGTCTGGGGTACTGCATCTAGACAAATAATGGTGCAGCTATCCTTAGTTTTATGAAGGGTCAGTTGGAGTCAAAAGGGTATTGCATCTGGGTCTTCACCATCTGTGGCCTGTACAGTCTAGCCTGGCAAGGAAGGCCCCATGCTGGAAAGTAAGGACACTCTATGGTACTGTTAGTTGTGCACTGTAATATATGAATTATTTAGGAGTTCTATAGTAATGTGGGCACTATATTGCTGTAGTATGTGGGTACTGTCTGTGTATTATTTGTGTCTTATATGACATCATTATTTTTAGCTTTTATATGACAGTAATATTTGGACTTGCATGGCAGTATTATTTAGCAGCTATTATATGGAAGCATTATTTGGGCCCTGTTTTACAGTATTATTTAGCATCTATTATATTACAGTATTACTTGGGACTTGTATAGCAGTATTATCTAGCAGCTGTTATATGACTATTATTTGGGCCTTGTATGGCAGTATTATTTTTAGCTATTTAATGGCAGTATTATGTGCAGCTATTATGTGACATTATTATTTAGGTCTTGTATAGCAGTACTATTTATCAGCTATTAGATGACAGTATTATTTGGGCCTTGTATGATAACATTATTTGCAGCTATTATATGACAGTATTATTTGAGCTTGCATGCAGTATTATTTAGCAGCTATTATACGACAGTATTATTTGAGCCTTGTATATATTTGCAGTATTATTTAGCAGCCATTATATGAGTATTATTTGGGTCTTGTATGGCGGTATTATTTAGCAGCTATTATATGACTATTATTTGGGTCTTGTTTGGCAGTATTATTTAGTAACTATTATATGACAACAATATTTGGGCCTTGTATTCCAGTATTATTTAGCAACTTTCATATGACAGTATTATTTTGGCGTTGCATAGCGGTATTATTTAGCAGCTACTATATGGCAGCACTCTGTAACTGAAAGTTCGATTAGCTGTAGTGTTGTCATTTGGACACCTCATGGACGGTAAGAAAAAGACCTCTACAACAAAAAAATACCTTGAGCCCCCCTCAGACCCTGCACCAATGTCAACAGCCATTCAATGTAACTTACCAAAAAGTTGGCTCTAAAATATTGAAATGTTCCAGAAGCGATCTCACTTATAAAAAAACGGCTCGAGTTCAGGGCTGGACCCCACAAAACACAATCATTATTTTCGTCCATTTGCGCGGATGCCATTTGGACCGAGCACATAAAGAAAGTAATGATCTCGCACGAGCTCCCCTCCTCGATTTAGTGTTAAGTGGCGCGGCCATAAATATTTATTGCATGAAACAAGACAATTGCTGCCCTTAAGAGCTTGCAATTTACAAAGCGCATTAAAAGCTCCGTTGTTGATTGGAAAAAAACAGTTGCGCATCGGAAGCAAGCTGTCCAGCACAGTATGGGGGAAATGTACACGATAAAGCCCAGTTTTATTAGCAACCCACTATTCCGGAGCCCTTATTTTTTTTCCTTTTGGTCTGACGCCCTCCGCCGTGCAACAGTATGCTCTGTGCCAAGGGGGTCCCAGGTGCATCGCGCGGCGGGGCCCTGAGCCTTTCTCTTACCATTTGGGACTAAAGTAAATCCAAGCTTTTTTTTTTTTTTTTTGCATGCCCGCCTGCTCCCTGTTTCCCGGAGACTGCTGGGTAACTGCCTATTATCCCATGGTTCCACTCCACTGCCCTCCCCAATAAAACTTTTCATATCCTTATAAACGAACTAGATTGCCGTGTTATAAACATTTACACTGTGCTAACAGATCATCTCCGCACATCAGAATTGGCTAAATTCCCTTTTCCAGATGAATATATTGAAGGAGATTAGAGATATGATAGCTTTTCAGATTGCTGAACCCAGAGAAATTAGTTTAGTGAGCATTTACAGAGGCTAAATTGGAACCATTAAATAGTGGATTAAATTGATGGTACTTTCATTGTCTGTCCTTCGGTGCCGCTGTAAAATCAATTAGCCGTCACCATTCCGCTCTCCATATAGTGAGATTGTAAGGCGGCTCTGGAGCTGCAGAACCTCACAGCGGCGGCAAGCACTGTGAAAGTACACCTATTAGATGATGTGCCATGAAATAGCATCACAGGGCACAATGTCTCCGTGAAAATCGGCCCCGGCAAGAACGCCGTGTTTTCCTTTTTTTTCCCCCCAAATGTGGAACTAGCACCAGTGGGTGCTACCGAATAGCTGTAGGAGTTATTTGTAATACAGAGAAGCAAATCTGATTTACATAGGGATTGAGGAAGCGGCAAGTGGTAAGGAGATATGGAGAATTATCTAAGAGGTTCCCGATGGTCCATATGGGATCAGGTCCCCTCTACTGTAAAGTCACTAAGGAGTTCAGGGACCACCTGTGCGTAAGAGGGCAGGATGATGGTGCTTATACTGGGCATGAAGGATGACTCCTAACATCTTATATTTTATTGTGTGGAGGTTCATTATTTTTTTTATAATACACGTCGGTCGTGCAGAACCTCTGTCTAGAGAGTAATAGGGAAATTCCAATCCACCGATGATTCACTGACTGCAGCGTCCTAAGCCTTTTCATCAGTATGAGGTCCTGCAGCAGCTGAGATGTGTATTATAATGTTCTGCAGCAGCTGAGATGTGTATTATAAGGTTCTGCAGCAGCTGAGGTGTGTATTATGAGGTTCTGAAGCAGCTGAGGTGTGTATTATGATGTTCTGCAGCAGCTGAGATGTGTATTATAATGTTCTGCAGCAGCTGAGGTGTGTATTATGAGGTTCTGCAGCAGCTGAGGTGTGTATTATGAGGTTCTGCAGCAGCTGAGGTGTGTATTATGATGTTCTGCAGCAGCTGAGATGTGTATTATAATGTTCTGCAGCAGCTGAGGAGAGTATTATGATGTTCTGCAGCAGCTGAGGTGTGTATTATGATGTTCTGCAGCAGCTGAGATGTGTATTATAATGTTCTGCAGCAGCTGAGGAGAGTATTATGATGTTCTGCAGCAGCTGAGGTGTGTATTATAATGTTCTGCAGCAGCTGAGGTGTGTATTATGATGTTCTGCAGCAGCTGAGGTGTGTATTATGATGTTCTGCATCAGCTGAGTTGTGTATTATGATGTTCCGCATCAGCTGAGATGTGTATTATGATGTTCTACAGCAGCGGAGGTGTGTATTATCAGGTTCTGCAGCAGCTGAGGTGTGTATTATGATGTTCTGCAGCAGTTGAAGTGTGTATTATGATGTTCTGCAGCAGCTGAGATGTGTATTATGATGTTCTGCAGCAGCTGAGATATGTATTATGATGTTCTGCAGCAGCTGAGATGTGTATTATGAGGTTCTGCACAGTGTTCCCTGTAAGCTGAGCGGGCGCGCGGCCGCGCAGCTTACTTTGTGCCTCCGCTCAGGGCCATTGCAGGCCCGCTCACCGCCGCAGCCCGGACTTCATATTATGGTATGTGCCTGTTCTGTACTCAGGCTCTGGGGAACCCCATCCTGGCAATGCACACAATTTTCACTGTGCGCATTGCTGTGGTGGGCAGGCCTAGAGCTCAGAACAGGTACCCACCATATTGCCCACAGTGCCCTTAAACGTCCTGACGTTTACCAGTGTCAGGACGTTCCTGTGCGGCACTTCAAGATGACCCCGCCTCCTCCTTCATGTCACGCTGCTGCTGCTAGAAGAGGACACGTGCAGCGCAGCAAAAGAGGGGAACAGAAGAAGACCAAGACCCCCAGGGCCCCAGCCCCCTCCAAAGTGGCGTCCGAGATTCCCAAGGCCCAAGCAACTAAGTAAATGTAAGTTTTCATATATGTTTGTTTTACACATATAGCATAACTGTCCCACAATATACAGTATACCTATACACTGTGTAGGAGTTATACTGTATATTGTACAACATGGTGTAACCTTCATACACCATGCTGTACAGTATAGATTATCCATACACCATGCTGTATAATATACAGTATAACATCTACAATGTGGGGTTATGTAGTATATTGTACAACATGGTGTATGGATTATACTGTATATTATATAGCATAGTGTATGGATTATATTGTATATTATATAGCATAGTGTATGGACTATACTGTATATTATATAGCATAGTGTATGGGCTATACTGTATATTATACAGCATGGTGTACGGATTATACTGTATATTATACAGCATGGTGTACGGATTATACTGTATATTATATAGCATAGTGTATGGGCTATACTGTATATTATACAGCATGGTGTATGGATTATACTGTATATTATACAGCATGGTGTATGGATTATACTGTATATTATACAGCATGGTGTATGGATTATACTGTATATTATACAGCATGGTGTACGGATTATACTCTATATTATACAGCATGGTGTATGGATTATACTGTATATTATACAGCATGGTGTACGGATTATACTTTATATTATACAGCATGGTGTAGGGATTATACTGTATACTATACACCATGGTGTAGGGATTATACTGTATACTATACAGCATGGTGTAGGGATTATACTGTATACTATACAGCATGGTGTATGGATTATACTGTATATTATATAGCATAGTGTATGGATTATATTGTATATTATATAGCATAGTGTATGGACTATACTGTATATTATATAGCATAGTGTATGGGCTATACTGTATATTATACAGCATGGTGTACGGATTATACTGTATATTATACAGCATGGTGTACGGATTATACTGTATATTATATAGCATAGTGTATGGGCTATACTGTATATTATACAGCATGGTGTATGGATTATACTGTATATTATACAGCATGGTGTATGGATTATACTGTATATTATACAGCATGGTGTATGGATTATACTGTATATTATACAGCATGGTGTACGGATTATACTCTATATTATACAGCATGGTGTATGGATTATACTGTATATTATACAGCATGGTGTACGGATTATACTTTATATTATACAGCATGGTGTAGGGATTATACTGTATACTATACAGCATGGTGTAGGGATTATACTGTATACTATACAGCATGGTGTAGGGATTATACTGTATACTATACAGCATGGTGTATGGATTATACTGTATATTATATAGCATAGTGTATGGATTATATTGTATATTATATAGCATAGTGTATGGACTATACTGTATATTATATAGCATAGTGTATGGGCTATACTGTATATTATACAGCATGGTGTACGGATTATACTGTATATTATACAGCATGGTGTACGGATTATACTGTATATTATATAGCATAGTGTATGGGCTATACTGTATATTATACAGCATGGTGTATGGATTATACTGTATATTATACAGCATGGTGTATGGATTATACTGTATATTATACAGCATGGTGTATGGATTATACTGTATATTATACAGCATGGTGTACGGATTATACTCTATATTATACAGCATGGTGTATGGATTATACTGTATATTATACAGCATGGTGTACGGATTATACTTTATATTATACAGCATGGTGTAGGGATTATACTGTATACTATACAGCATGGTGTAGGGATTATACTGTATACTATACAGCATGGTGTAGGGATTATACTGTATACTATACAGCATGGTGTATGGATTATACTGTATATTATACAGCATGGTGCAGGGATTATACTGTATATTATACGGCATGGTGCAGGTATTATACTGTATATTATACAGCATGGTGCAGGGATTATACTGTATATTATACAGCATGGTGCAGGGATTATACTGTATATTATACAGCATGGTGCAGGGATTATACTGTATACTATACAGCATGGTGCAGGGATTATACTATATTGTATGAGATAGCACAGAGGTTATAATGTATGATGTGACAATTATCTTAGGTTTTCCTATCGCCCACCTTTGATGGCGTTGTGCCCAGCTCTGAGCCGACCCCGCTCAGCAGCAGCCCAGGCTTAGAGGGAACACTGGTTCTGCAGCAGCTTAGGTGTGTATTATGAGGTTCTGCAGCAGCTGAGGTGTGATTATGATATTCTGCAGCAGCTGAGGTGTGTATTATGATGTTCTGCAGCAGCTGAGGTGTGTATTATGATGTTCCGCAGCAGCTGAGGTGTGTATTATGATGTTCCGCAGCAGCTGAGGTGTGTATTATGATGTTCTGCAGCAGCTGAGGTGTGTATTATCAGGTTCTGCAGCAGCTGAGGTGTGTATTATGATGTTCTGCAGCAGCTGAGGTGTGTATTATGAGGTTCTGCAGCAGCTGAGGTGTGTATTATGAGGTTCTGCATCAGCTGAGGTGTGTATTATGATGTTCTGCAGCAGCTGAGGTGAGTATTATGGGGTTCTGCAGCAGCTGAGGTGTGTATTATGATGTTCCGCAGCAGCTGAGGTGTGTATTATGATGTTCTGCAGCAGCTGAGGTGAGTATTATGAGGTTCTACAGCAGCTGAGGTGTGTATTATGATGTTCTGCAGCAGCTGAGGTGTGTATTATGAGGTTCTGCAGCAGCTGAGGTGTGTATTATGAGGTTCTGCATCAGCTGAGGTGTGTATTATGATGTTCTGCAGCAGCTGAGGTGAGTATTATGGGGTTCTGCAGCAGCTGAGGTGTGTATTATGAGGTTCTGCAGCAGCTGAGGTGTGTATTATGATGCTCTGCAGCAGCTGAGGTGTGTATTATGAGGTTCTGCAGCGGCTGAGGTGTGTATTATGATGTTCTGCAGCAGCTGAGGCGTGTATTATGAGGTTCTGCAGCAGCTGAGGTGTGTATTATGAGGTTCTGCAGCAGCTGAGGTGTGTATTATGATGTTCTGCAGCAGCTGAGGTGTGTATTATGAAGTTCTGCATCAGCTGAGGTGTGTATTATAATGTTCTGCAGCAGCTGAGGTGTGTATTATAATGTTCTGCAGCAGCTGAGGTGTGTATTATGATGTTCCGCAGCAGCTGAGGTGTGTATTATGAAGTTCTGCATCAGCTGAGGTGTGTATTATGATGTTCCGCAGCAGCTGAGGTGTCTATTATAATGTTCTGCAGCATCTAAGGTGTTTATTAGGGTGGGTTCACATCACCGTTATCTGTTCCGTTATTGTTTTCCGTTATAACATGGTTATAACGGAAAATAACAGAATCCACAAGACGGAAGTCAAAAAGGAAGCCTTTAAGAGGCGTTCCCTTTTGATCTTATGGGCAGCATAACGGATCTGTCCAGGTTTTTATTATGCAGGAGTCCAGTCCTGCATAACGGAAACCAGACGGATTCGTTATTGCTGTTACTGTCTGTATGGTGCACGCATAGTCCATACAATTCTTTAGGAACTCCAGTTTGGAGACACTTTATGGTTATAAGGGAGTTGACGTATAAGCCATTTCCTAATTTAATGCTAATACCTGAAAGTTTAGGGGCCGATAACCGTATATTTACAGCAGTCTTACTGAAGTGGCGTCTCCCATGATCCTGCCATGCCCGTCATTAGGCTCTGGTATATAATATGTACCCATTCTACTTCATATCTTGTAAACCTGCTTTTTTTCACTTGACTGACATATCTGTGTGACCTCAGAGACCGAACGCGGTGACTAATAAAATGCATGCAACTAATCTACCAAATAAGACATAACCTAAAGGCAAATAAATAAAGAGACGGATGCGCCAAATTGAACATCTAGCATCCATGTCACCGCGGATCAAAGATTCTGCAGGGCAAATCTGGTATAAAAAGGGAAGCTATGTGTAATACTTTCATATCATACAGAAATAGGGCAGACGGCTTATTGATTCAAATGTGAGGAAAATCACGGCCATTTCTATCAAGAGATAAGCCCCCGTCTTTCTTTGGTGAACTGAGAACGGTGCCTTTTTCATTGACAGGATAAATGGGGTTGTCAAAGATTAGGAAAAAAAGGAATGTTTTTTTTCCCCCAGAAACAGCGCCACTCTTCTCCAATGACTAAGTCAGGTATTGCATCTTTGAGAACAAAGGCATTTGTCATGTTGACATCTAATTGCTCATTCCTCATCTCTAGTGACATCTGCCAGATCAGGAGACCTCCATACACATTAGATGCGGGGCTGATTCCACCGTAATATATTTATTTGGCCATCTTTATAAAGAGGACGGGGGAGGGGAAACCATAGTAAAGGCAAGGTGGGTAAGGTAGATCTCTTTCAGTTGCTTGACACCTCCACAATTCTAACCACGCTGCTTTCATGACTGATGTCCACCGGACCAACTGTGGACCTCATATTCCTGAGCATATTAATTAGGAGACAAGACCAGGAATGGACCCTCTTTCTCAACTTCAAGGACAATCTCTATGGTGTTTTTGTAGAGTGGGACTCTTCCCTAGACAAGCAAGTGAGGTTCTTGTTTGCCCCTTTCCCATTGCTTTTGGAAAAAGGGTCATGTCTGCTGCCATCTCAACAATTTGCTAATGTTCCGACCAGGGGCGTAGCTATAGCCTCATGGGCCCTGGTGCAGGAGTTCAGCTTGGGCCCCCCTTTCCTCAGTGCTTTGTGTGTCTTCTTATGTGCCACAAGGGTCTTTGGGCTCCTTAGGCTCCTCGGCCCGGTAGCGACTGCTACCTCTGCACCCCCTATAGCTACGCCCCTGGTTCCGACGGTTGTAGACAGTGGGAGATCTAGACCGGACCAGAAGAGAAGGGGATGAGGTCCACTTGACCTTGGGCCCTTCTTTCCATGGACCCAACATCAATCTTAGAATCTGCCTTCCCTACAAAGTTGTCCCTATATAACACACACCTTTAGGCTAGTTTCACAATAGTGCTTACATAGTCTGGCAGGCTCTTCCGGCATAGCCGGATAATACCTATCCCTGCCAGAGCCCATTGACTATAATGGGACCTGGACAAATCTTGGCACTAATGCCAAAAGCAGGCCATGTCCCATTATAGACAATGGGGTCTGGTGGTGGTCTGGCAGTTTTCGGCTATGCCAGATCTCCAGCAGGGTGTTCCTCTCCTGGACGATGTAACCGCTAGTGTGAAACTAACCTTAGGCTATGTTCATATCTGCATCGGAGGCTCAGTCCAAAGGCTTTTCCTCAGATATCTAATGGGAAGAACAGCATACAGTGCTATGTCTCCTGCCAACAAGACAGACATCTTAGACGGAGCCATGATAGACTCAGGTTTGCCGGGCGCCATTGGTATCTCTCATGGGATGTGGTTTCCATTTATAATGATGGAAATGTGGACACAACCAACCTGAGCCCTGACGGAATCAACTTAATTGTAAAGTTATTGATGATGCTTTCATTCTAAGCCTAAGATGTCCTGCAAACAATTGTCCCAACGCTCCAACTGTGCCAACCCTTCCATGCAAATCAGGACATTTTTTAAATACCGTAGGCTGCAATACTATCCTATTTTAAGTGGTTGTCCAGGATTAAAAAATGCACTGCTTACTTTTCCAGAACCATTGCTGTCCATAGGTGGTGTCTGGTATTACAGGCATCTCCATTTCAGTCCATGGGGCTGGGCGCCAATGCTAGACAACAGTGGCGCTGTTTTTGAAAAAGAAAAAGCAAACCTTTCTTGGTGATCCTGGACAACTCCTTCCATATCACAAAGGGTTTGATGACACGACGTACAGTACATTAGCCTTTATGATGGAGGAAGCTTATCGACCAAACTGTTGATATTCACGACTGTTAGGAGTCAAAAAAACAGTCATGAAGTCGAATATTTTTATTTTTATTTTTTTTTAACAATCATTCAGTCGTTTCTGAAACCTCCTAGTCCCCTGGTTGCTATGGAAATGGTGTAAGTTAGGCATTTAGACCCATGTGTGAAAAGCTCTAAAACCGCCAAGATAATTTGTAGGGAGAATAAAAAATAGCAGATTCACTTTTTAATACGGTAAGTGCTTTTAATCCTGCAGTCATTCCAAACAAGTCATTAGGCAGGACTGACGCCTTAAAGAACTGACGACGGCTGACAATGCCGTTCCCTCCCCGATCCAGCATCAAATTACATTGATTGCCTCTATATTAAAGCACTTAATGAAAACACAGGTCTTAATATACTGTCAAACACTGATATTTGGAAAAGGTCTGCAAAAATCAAATGCCCAGTTTTGCATCTTCATTCTGATGGACATCCCATCTGATAAATTCTGCTCTGTTTAGCTCCTCGCATTGATAGGCTTTGATGAGATTAGAAAGACAAGGGTAAGCTTTTTTTTTTTGCTAGAAACAACGCTACTCCTGTCCATTTGCTGTTGTAGTTGCCTCTAGACAAGAAAGTGGATCAGAAGACTGCAACTGGTTTGGTGGAGCTAGAATGGGGTATGGAGTGTAAAAGATTCCTTAGTTTTTAACCCTAGCAATGGAGTCAGGTGTAGGGTAATCTCTAGGTTGCAGTTGAGGGACAGAACCAGATCAAAACCCAGAGATCAGGACTGGAACAGATGGATCTAGATGAGAACTAGAGGATGAGAACTGTAGCGTGATCAGAGTCTGATCAGAACCAGGAGGACAGGACTGAAGTTTGGTCAGATGGAGCATGTTCAGACAGAACCGGACCAAAATCTGGAAGACAAGAATGGTGCATGGTCAGATTGAGCTAGATCTGAACAAGGGCCGTAGTGAGTAATCAGAATCCAGGAAGTGATATGGAAACAGTGTCCAGGAACAGACCAAATTGGAACCAGGAGCAAGTCCATAAGACAAACCAGGTGTCTAGAGGCTAGAGCTAGAGTCGCCACAGGACAGAGGATTGACGGGATCAAAACACTGAAAGCTATTGGCTGGTTATATAACAGTAGTCCACTGGAACTCAATGTCATCAGTATGGTGGCTCAGTTGTTAGTAGTGTTCGCTGTTCGGCTGAACACGGAGTGTACTCAAGCGCAATGCTCGAGTCTCTTCCCCACACTGTAAGGTTGATTTGTGCGCTAATTCGTACGCAATTTTGTATGCTAATCCGTACGCAATTTTGTACGCTAATACGTACGCAGTTTGTACGCTAATCCGTACGCAATTTTGTACGCTAATCCGTACGCAATTTTGTACGCTAATCCATACGCAATTTTGTACGCTAATCCGTACGCAATTTTGTACGCTAATCCGTGCGCAATTCTGTACGCTAATCCGTACGCAATTTTGTACGCTAATCCATACGCTAATATGTACGCAATTTTGCACGCTAATATGTACGCAATTTTGTACGCTAATCCGTACGCAGTTTGTACGCTAATCCGTACGCAATTCTGTACGCTAATCCGCACGCAATTCTGTACGCTATTCCGTACGCAATTCTGTACACTAATCCGTACGCAATTCTGTACGCTAATCCGTACGCATTTTGTGCGCTAATCCGTACGCATTTTGTACTCTAATACGTACGCAATTTTGTACGCTAATCCGTGCGTAATTTGGTAAGCTAATCCGTACGCAATTTGTACGCTAATACTTACGCAATTTTGTACGCTAATACGTACGCAGTTTGTATGCTAATACGTACGCAGTTTGTACGCTAATCCATATGCATTTTCTCACTAATGCGTACGCATTTTGTACACTAATGCGTATGCATTTGTTTGCTAATGCGTACACATTGTGCGCTAATGCGTATGCATTGTGCGCTATTGCGTACAAATTCTGTTAATTAGCATACTTTTACGAGTGAAAGGAGTAAAAGAGGAGAAGTCGCGATTCTGACCTTTTTCTATTAACCAGACACCCTCCCCTCTCGAGCATTCGAGCAACCCCTAGTGCTCCGCCAGAGCACCTGAGCATACGAGCACAGAGGTGCTCACTCAACACTAGTTGTTAGCACTAGTGCCTTGCAGTGCTTGAGTCCTAGGTTCAAATCCGACCAAGGACAACATGCTGTTTGTAATAGCTGTATCTGTTATTGCAAATCAGGTTCCAAATGGAGATGAAACACTATATTAATGATAAACTGTAGACAAAGGGGACAGAGTTTCTTGGAAAAAGCAGGTTATTTTTTCTACTCTTGAACTCCTTCATGGTCATGTTCATGAAGAGAGGGCCAATGGTGGGCACCATAGTGTTCAGTAGTTAGCACATTGCATGGCAACTCTGGGTTTCTGGATTTGAATCTGATCAAGGGCAGTTCGTATGTTCTCTCTCTGTTTTATTTTGTTTCTTCTCTCCACAGTTTATTAATGTTTTGCTAACTGTAGGGAAAAGCATATGCTGTGTACAAATTAAGAGGTTCCTTGATCTGACCTGGTCAGGTCCATGACTATGTGGTGAACCTTTGCCAATGGAATCTCAACACAGAGGAGCAATGTTATGGAATATTTCTTCACTTCCTTGTGCCGGGATCACAACACAATGTACTCTTATAATCAGTGTTGGACTGGGGTGCCTAGGGCCCATCTGTATAATTCTTTCTGGGGGCCCACGATGCACCTACATGCAAATACTACCTTCTCACATAGCGGTAGGCAGCAGTAACATGCTCAGGATGATTGATTATGAAGGTCCATGCAACAACTTCAAGAAGGCAGGTTCCTGGGGAGAGGATACGTTGTCTCTGCCACCTGATTAGAGATGAGCGAATCATTCAAAAAATTATTCACCGAACATTCGCCGAACTTTTCCTAAGATTCGTATATTCGACGAATAGACTTGTTGTATTTGTGTACAAAATATACATTGTTATGTGCTATTAGCGAACATTCGCACACTAATAACGAACATTCATTTAAAAAATGTACGCAACTTCTTAGAAGACGTACGCATGAGCGTACAAATAGCTTACGAATCCTCAGCGTACTATTGTCTACGCGATTACGTAATACGCAGGCACGTACGACGAGAGGCCGCGACGTGCACTCCTCAGAGGCAGAGTGAATATTCGAAAATGGCATCCAGACGATCCTCATCATTTAGCTCTGATGCACAGCTGAAATACATAGTCCGGCTGATGGACTGCCAGGATTACGATTTATGATGGCACACACCGCCACCCGAACCAGCATAAAAAGGAGGTGATCCAGCAGGTGATCCGAGGCTTGCGCCATCGTTTCGACACCTTGCGCACCCCGGGCCAGATCAAGCGTAAATGGTCAGATCTGAAAGAGGCAGTATGTCTATTTGAGGTAGAACAAGTAAGGTGCTGTCTATCCGACTATGGGCATAGTACAATCATCCACAATACTATAAAGTGAATATGGGGACCCATTGCGGTACCTGTAAAGAAATACACACAATGGGCAACATACTTGAAAATATTGCTGAAAGGTAAAAACATTAGTACAAACAATCCAGTGCAAACAATATAGTGCAAATACATTATAAGTATAATGTAAACATTTTAAATATCACATACCTAGTCTGCTCACGGACACGTTTGAGTCTCTTTTCTTCTGACGCTTGTCATACAACTGGAACAGAGTTTTGACCAGAATTGTAATCCAAATGGATAAAAAAAATAGCAGCAAAGGTTCCTTAAAAAACCCTCTTTCAAGGGTCTCTCCAATAACCTGAAAAGGGGGAAAAAAGGGATGAGGCGCACGTATGCGCAACTTGGTTAAAACCTTTTTTTTTTAGATGGGGAGTCCTGACAATCCATGTCCATCTGGGTGAGGACAAACACAGGACAACAAAAATAAAAACAAACGCCAACTAGTGCTCACCCTTCAGGTTAAGTCCACGTTGTGGCTCCCATAAAAGCTGCAGGATCCTTAGGCCAGCAGGTCCTGTTCACTGCTCCTGGAGCTAAAAGACATGAGAGGGCGCTCCTGCCTCATGAAAGCGACACTGTCTGCGGCAGCAGACCCCCACCGACCTCTCAGGGATGGTCTTGGTAGTGACTGGGCGGTCACACTGGCAAGGGCCGTGGCAACTTGGGCCTTGCCCAGTACCTTGTAGTGGCCAGATCCTCCCACCGGCATACAAGGTGACAGAATCTCCGGCTGTAAGGGCTCTGGTAACAGTCTTCCGCGAGCGGCGGTTGGTATTGTACCACCGATGGCTGGTACACGAAAATGTTGGTGGTCATCTGTCCCACATGAAGGATCGGCAGCGGTGGCAAATCTGGTATCAGGGGTTCCAGCTGAGCTTGGGATTTCTCCTCAGATCGCAGAGTCCCATCATTGGTCTCATGGGAACACCGAGCCTCTTCTGCGGCCTGGGCCTCCTCACTTCAGTCTTCCAGGGGTGCTGCAGGAGTAGCTGGTCGCTTAAGGAGTTTCACCCCAGTAGCAAAGGGGCCTTGGAGGCTCTTCATAGGGGTATACTCCACGTAATCCCCTGCGTGGAGATTGTGGTGGACGGGCGGAAGATACGGCCGCTTTACAGAACGGCGGTTGACATATAATTCTTCTGCTGTCTCCTCATCGGCGATAAAACCTACTCCCCGTTCCACACTGAACCAAATAACGGTACCCTTTCGGCGCTCCAGCTTGGGGTCACCGGACCGTGGGTGCTCAAACACCTGCACAACCCACTCCTCTACCAACTTTTTGTATTCCCAGAGGGTCAGGGCATTCCGGGTGACAGCCTCGGGGGACCATTGAATTTTGCCGAAGGGAACTCCGCCGTGTCAGCCAGCGGAGTGAACACCTCAGCGGGCACCTCAACCGACTTCTTAGGCTGCTGGACACATTGAGAGACGTAGATCTCCTCCGGTTCCTTCTCCTCATAGGGGTCGGTGCCCCACACCATGCCTCCCCAGTCAGGGCCTCGCTGTGTCTCCATCTTAATTTCCTGAGTTGCCTCGTCTTCCTCGCACGCTGGAGAAAAAGGCGGAGCTACCGAGGAGGAGTCTACATCGCTAATGAATTGAATTTGTACGCAACAGCGTATAGAGTAACTTATACATAGCAATAGCGTATAATTTATAGGACAAACTACGTAGCGAATGCCTACAAAGTCGAAGCGAATCACCTAATATTCGGATTCGCTTCGCAGCTAAAAATTCCCAAGATTCGATATGAATCAACTAATCGATTCGCTCCTCTCTACACCTGATGCATCTATAATAATAAACTGGGTAGTTTTTAAATAATCTACTCAGGGGGGACTGGGCGCCCAACTTTCACAGTGACCTATTCCCTTGTGGGCCAGTCTGAGCCTGCTTATAATGCAAAGAAGAAGAAAGCACCTTGTGAATAAGAGAATCAGGAATGTTAAAATTTAACATCCCTCAACACATACCAACTGAATGTTGGCTGCAAATTTCAAAGATGGTTGACCAGTCCTGTTGAAATTGGTAGGTTCATTGGTAGGCTAATGTGAATAATCACCTTTAATCTGGATGCCTCTACAATGCTCTTGGCGTTAATCTCCATGGAAAAATCCAGAGAATTTGTAACTGTAGAGCCACAGGTTGGAGATTATTTTGGCTCCGTTTTTATCTCCACTCCACCTTCCAGAAGATTCCAAATCTATTCAACGTCTTCTGCTTCCAAAACAAAGAGGTCTTACATCTTGTATCATATATTATGAACATTCTTATCTTTCCTTTACGGAAGAATCTAACATCCCCACCCCACCCCCAATTTACACTTCTGGGGTTTACATGGGCACAGTCTTCTTTCGGCCTTAGCTTTCATCTAACATTTACATGACAAAGGGTTCTTACAGCCCGTCTTCCTGTATGTGAACATATCGTCTTCTGACAATGCCGCATAATCCAAGTAAGTTCACTGTTTCCGCAGATATGAAACTCCTAGCTATAAATGAGGACAATTGCACAAAGGCAGGCATCCTACGTCTAGAACTACCCAAGAGTGATAATCTACCATCACACAAAGAACAAAATCCAGGTCAAAGTCTGTGTATAATTCAACACCATATTTAAAAAGGACTTTTGTTCTGCTTATCCCCTCACGGTCGGTTTCTATGGAGGTGGTCCCGACTTGGCCTTTCCTTCGTTCTATGTTATATTGGCAATAATATGTTTTTGCTAAGGTCCTAAATGCTGTTTAGACCTACCTGTGATCTTTGAAAATTGTTACATTACCCAACCAAGAATAAGGTCAAATCGATATACAGCATCTCTAATAGAGGGAAAAACATTGAGACAGACAGGTTATGTGTTCAATGATCTAGGTCATTTTGATGACCCGCCCATAATCCTTCAATTTTTTTATCATTTACTGTAAAAATTGGTGCTTTGAAGGACTCGGTGGTAAAAATCTATAGACTTGTTTAAGAGTGATAAAGGGTATAAACTATGAGGTTGTTTTTGGAAATGGCTTTCAAGTAATATTTTTTTTAAGCCATCAACATTGAAAACAAGAAATTTAGGTTCCTGTTTCTCAAAAACTGAAAATTTATAAAATTTAGAACAATTGCTGTTTCTAGGGGTCATGTATGATGGATGAGCAAAGGTCAAGTTACATTTAAGATAGCTGTCAGCCAACCTGTTTTTTATTTCTGGACAATCTACAAAATATACACAGATAATATTTTTTACAGCTGCACAGAAAATCATAATAAATAGTCAGATTATCAGTGATATATGTCTTATAGCTCGGAATAGTGATATAAAGATATCAGTGCCAATAATAACACTATAATTATCAGTACAACCTTCAGCTTCAGCTTTAAACGGCATCTGTCAGCAGTTTTATACCTATGACACTGGCTGACCTGTTACATGTGCACTTGGCAGCTGAAGACATCTGTGTTGGTCCCATGTTCATATGTGCCCGCATTGCTGAGAAAAAGTATGTTTTAATATATGCAAATGAGCCTCTAGGAGCAATGGGGGCGTTGCTGTTACACCTAGAGGCTCTGCTCTCTCCGCAACTGCCGTGTCCTCTCTACTTTGACAGGTCCAGACAGTGTAAATGTCTTCTTTCCTGGCCCTATCAATCAAAATGCAGAGGATGCGGCAGTTGCAGAGAGAGTCTCTAGGTGTAACGATAACGCCCCCGTTACGCACGACCGAATGTATTTTGCGGTTTGGAATTACCGTGTGCTGTCCGCATCTTTTGCGGTCTCATTGAAATGAATGGGTCCGCACCCGTTCCTCAAAATTGCGGAACAGATGAAGACCCAGAACTACGGATGTGTGAATGGACCCTTATGTGTCCAGGCATCTTAAAAGTAGTGAATAGTTGTTTGTTTGGCAAATTGTGTGTATCATGTCATAAGAAAACCAAATCAATCAGGAAGAGGGGTGGCGGTGGGATTCAGAAAATCTTCTCCCTTTTACCATAAAAGACCGCCAAGCTTGTGCTAGAGTACGCAGAAGCCACATTTACCTATACAGTAATATTCATTGAAATATTATATATACTTTGAGGCAGTGGCATACATAGAGAAGTAAGGGCCCCATAGCAAGGATCACACCAGACCCCCCCCCACACAGGACTGAAGGGATTCTGCCTAAACCCCTTTCAATGACCCTTGGGTCATTGCTTCCCTTCCATTGCTTCATTTGCTAAAAGTTGCTTCTTTAGAGGGTAGAGTCCTGACCAAGTTTTCACCCCTAGTAGAAGAAGAGATAATCCCAAATAAGACTGGGCCCCCTCTTGCCCTGGGCCCCATAGCAGTTGCATGGTCTGCCGCTATGGTAGTTACCCCTCTGCTTTGACGGCACTCCCATCTCTGGTGAAACTGAAGGTTTTGGAACTCCCATATAAGTGAATGGAGCATGATGGGAGTTGTATTTTCACAACAGCTGGAGTGCTGGAGGTTGCTGACCCTTGGTTTAAGGCAACCAGATAAACCACTTACTCACATGTATGCCACTGGGAATAGTGATAATAGGAGTGGTTTGTAGTCCCACAGATGGACACTCCAGTCAAATGTGGTCAAAGGGATTATCACGAAGTCCAGAATTGTATATATGTAATTTTTTTATGTCAGTGGAAATCCTTTATATCAAGGATGCTCAACATGAGGCCCTCCAGCTGTCGCAAAACTACAACTTCCAGCATACCCTAATAGCTGTAGGCTGTGCAGGCATACTAGGAGTTGTAGTTTTGCAATAGCTGGCCGATGTGGGCATTACCTCCCTTAGTCCCTTTTCCATGGGAGGTTTTGTGGTCCTTCGCTGTATTTTTGGACTGATTTCACCTATAAATGGTATTATTTTTCAATCCCCCCTCCTTCACATGGACTGTGTATTTTTGTAAGCCCCCAGCGGCAGGTGTAGTGTTAAATAATTCTCCCATGCGATCTGATTTCCTGCGGTGAGCACAATTACAGACCCGGTCCTTTGAGTCAGTAAACTTTGACTTAAACCTTTTTGCGGAAAATCCCTGCTTTTTTTTCCCCTTGCAAATCCTCTGTCAAATTTCTGAAAACAATTGAGGGAGCAACTTATCATGAATCTCCAGAAAGGCCCTTCCATTGTGATTCGCGGAGCAACTAAGATGGGCGATTAATCCTTTCCCTTTCTACGCTCCACTATTTCTGCAGCTGTCGTCCGCCTGGTCCTGGAGATGTACTGTCTAATATCCCAGGATAATTATTCCTATCTGATTTGGCTGAGGAACGATATCCCTAAATGAAAAAGTATAGGTCTGATCCCTTCAGTAAGTTTAGGCCTCTCCGGCAGGGTTAGCGGGCATAAATTGACTAATATTTTTGTTTGCATAGACTCAGACTAAATGCTATTACACCATGAAAAGTGACCCAATAACGGACCATGACATAAAGGGAGGCCTCAGAACCGGAGATGGCGCTAGGAGGCTTTAGCGCAGAGCAGATCGGGCTAAGCAATAACCGGAACGAAAGGTCAAGTTTGTAAGTAAGCGTGTAAAATGCAGACTTTTTTGAATTTCGAGGAGTTAGCCAAATGTTTTCTTTTGTTAGGCTTCTTTGACACGGCTCTGGCCTATTTCTTATGTATTAAATATTTGCCGTGAAGGGAGGATGCAGCCGTCATGTATTTTATTTGTCAGAGCAAATTACCCCTAAGTGAAACGTGCTTCTATGAAGGGAAATGCTGCTGTCTATGAAATGCCCAGGATAACTTACGAAGACAGTAAAATGGGAAACATTTGGATGAGAATTATGTAATAATATCGGATGCATTACTTTTGCATGCATACATTTATATTTTATATTTCCTCACCTAAGGAACTGCTTGCTTCTTGTGTATTTGCATTTTTTTCTAGGTTTCTTGTTACTTTAATTGCCAAATGATTAAGTGCAATCGGGAGTACTCATGAATATCAGCCATGTTTTTTCTTATTGCCTTTGCTATGTAGGCAGTAGTATATGTTCCTACATCATTTATAGGTCGAGGCAGTACTATCTGTGTCTTTATCATTTATAGGTAGATAGTACTGTCTACACCTATATCATCTACAGGGAGAGCAGGGAGGAAGTACTATCTGTGCTTACATCAGTTACATAGAGAAAGGAAGGCAGAACTATCTGTACCTACATCATTTACAGGGAGAGACAGGGAGGCAGTACTATGTGTACCTACATCATTTACAGGGAGAGACAGGGAGGCAGTACTATGTGTACCTACATCATTTACAGGGAGAGACAGGGAGGCAGTACTATCTGTACCTACATCATTTACAGGGAGAGACAGGGAGGCAGTACTATGTGTACCTACATCATTTACAGGGAGAGACAGGGAGGCAGTACTATCTGTACCTACATCATTTACAGGAAGAGACAGGGAGGCAGTACTATCTGTACCTACATCATTTACATAGAGAAAGGAAGGCAGAACTATCTGTACCTACATCATTTACAGGGAGAGACAGGGAGGCAGCACTATCTGTGCTTACAACATTTACAGCGAGAGACAGGGAGGCAGTCCTATGTGTACCTACATCATCTA
Source organism: Rhinella marina (assembly GCA_900303285.1). NCBI lineage: Eukaryota > Metazoa > Chordata > Amphibia > Anura > Bufonidae > Rhinella > Rhinella marina. The sequence goes on along the minus strand of ONZH01001471.1, from coordinate 325,332 downwards.
CAGGAAGAGACAGGGAGGCAGTACTATCTGTACCTACATCATCTACAGGAAGAGACAGGGAGGCAGTACTATCTGTACCTACATCATCTACAGGAAGAGACAGGGAGGCAGTACTATCTGTACCTACATCATCTACAGGAAGAGACAAGGAGGCAGTACAATCTGTGCCTTTATGATTACAGGGAGAGACAGGAAGGCAGTACTATATGTATCTTCATCATTTACAAGGAGAGATAGGGAGGCAGTACTATCTGTACCTACATAATTTACATGAGGAGACAAGGAAGCAGTACTATCTGTACCTACATCGTTTACAGGGGGAGACAGGGAGGCAGTACTATCTGTACCTACATCATCTACAGGAAGAGACAGGGAGGCAGCAATGTCTGTACCTACATAATTTACAGAGAGACAGGGAGGCAGTACTATCTGCACCTACATGATCTACAGGGAGAGACTGGGAGGCAGTACTATCTGTGCTTACATCATTTACATAGAGAAAGGGAGGCAGTACTATCTGTACCTACATCATTTACAGGGAGAGACAGGGAGGCAGTGCTATCTGTACCTACATCATCCACAGGGAAAGACAAGGAGGCAGTACTATACCTACATCATCTACCCTAGTAAAAATGATTCTGACACTGTAGGGCTACTATGTGGTGTTGCAAAGGATTTGGCCGTCATTAGGGGTCCACAAGATTGCCCTTTTTCATAAAGTTGGTACCCAGGAAGTTACATCTATGTTACAACAGCATTTTTTAAAAACAGGCATTCCCTTTTAAAGGGAACTTGTCACCATGAAACTGCAGTGCAGTCTGCAGGCAGAATTTTATAGAGCAGGAGGAGCTGAGCAGATTGATATCTAGTTTTATGAGAAATGATTTAGGCCAATGAGTAATGTATTCATCTAAATCTCTGCTCTTTCTGAGCTAAGGAGTCATGATCCTAAGGTAAGTGGTACTATTCCGTGTCTGACAGCCTACCCTGTGTGAGTGTGCATACACAAATAGCTGTCAGTCATTGATTAGGCCCACCCACATGACTCCTAAGCTCAGAAAGAGCAGAGATTTAGAAGAATACATTACATGTTATATTGAATCTTTTCCCACAAAACTAAATATCAATCTGCTCAGCTCCTCCTGCTCCATACCTGACAGGATCCCTTTAAGAGATTCTATTATATTCTATAATAGTCATACGATATTGTAAAAGTATACTAATCATATCACATGGTTCCTTTCTGTATGCATTTCTATTGTGGGTCTTTTCTAACTTTTTTGACGTGATGTCAATTATTTTTTTTTTGAATGGTCTCTGGATGTTTTTAGCCTCCATCTCTAGACTCTCAATATCACACTGTCTCCAAACTGTAGGGCAGATTTAATGCTTCAAGGTAAATGGTGTGTAAATGTTCTCAATAATGTAAGGTCAATGGTTGAGTGGTAACAGTGTGCGATGCAGTCGCTGCTCTGCTCATAGACTCTCACAGTGAAAGATTATATTGGAAATATAATGTAGCGTTCCTCGAGGTGCTGCCTTGGATGCCGTGCCGAACTTTTTTTTTCTAAGGCTGTGGCTGAAATAGCTGGAGATGGGTTATGTTCTCATTTCTGAGACACAAGTGCGATCTTTTCGACAAAAGAACGGTTATAAAGAGATAAGACAAATATAAAAATCCCACAGATTTTAAGGAAAAGTAGATTTTAAACGAAATACAAGCTCATTTCAAAATATATATGTCAATGGTCCATATTTACTAAGCTTTTTTACACTAAACATAACTTCTTTTAATAAATGTGCCATATTTCACTCTATTACTTAAAGGGGCCTTCCAACCTCAATTAAATTACACCCCCCCCCCCATCCGTGGTACCTGTGAAGGGAATCATACTTACCTGAAAGGCAGAGATGGGACAAGCCCTTTAAAAAAAAACAAAGTGTTAATAATGCTACTGTAATTGTGATTTTATCCTCCTGGAACAATGCAGTTTTCTACTGGAGCACAGCAATCAGAGATCTTGAAAACTGTGAGGAATTGATACAGAGGGCATAGTGGAAAATTGTATGACTTTCCATTATACAAAGAATAGCCTTTATTTGACAGCAGAAGAATATATCCTTTAAACTTGAAAGAGTCACTGTACTTTCACACAAGTTTACATAACTCAGTAGTACAAGTGACCACAAGAAATTCTGTAATATGTTTTATCAGGGAGAAATGTCTAGTTCTCATTTTATCAGCTGTTTATCTCCCCAACCCTTCTTGCTAATTGCTCTTCAGTCTTCACTTTGAAAAATTCTTTAAATTCCGTCTCGAGATGTAGCAGCTCCACAATAGAATGATATTACTCATGTCAATACAGGTCTATGGAGAGGAAAGGGGGAGGAGTGGGCAGCAGCATGAGTGAGATGGGACTCAAAAGAGAGACGCTTAAGATATATAAATCTCCTATGTAGCTGTGTAGTCTCTTTAAGGGGTTCACCTGGCTTTTAATATTGATGACCTCTCCTCAGGATAGGTCATCAATTTCAGATCGGTGAGGTTCCGACACACGGCCCCCCCGCCGATCAGCTGTATGAAGGGAAGGTGTGTACAGTGTGCATGTGCCTTCTACCCTTTCTCTTCCTGCACACTGCATGCGCATTGCATTCCTACAGCTGATTGGCGGGGGTGCCGGGTGTCAGATCAACCCCCGTTGATCTGATATTGATGACCTATCCTGAGGATAGGCCATCAATATTAAAAACCCAGAGAACCCCTTTAAGAGACTGCACAGCTACCTAGGAGATTTATATCTCAGCACAAAAGCTAAATTCACAACCAGTACA